>WITN01000043.1:0-268803 GCA_015025155.1 Lactarius quietus
GTACGCGTCAATATCTTGATTTCCCATCTTGATTCCTTTTCTGAGCTCTGCTCGTGCTCTTTCTTCTCGTAACGTGTCACGGAATTGTCGTTTGAATGACAACTGGACACTATCCCATAGCCATGGGTTTGTGGGGTCAATATGGTTGACCTGTACTTGTAGTCGCATCTAAGCGCTGATGGATCCTACCCATTCGGTGACGTGAGGTCCTTGTATATAGGTGAGGAATAACATAGCTTTTTGGAATGGTATTGCCATCATTGGGTTATTGATGTTGATGCCTTCATATAATTCCCATTGAAGAAGGAATTCTTCCACCTTTGATCGGTCTCTGGTGAATATGGTTGGGGCGTTACCCCACAACTTATCACTGTGTTGTCCTGGTATTCCACCTGGTCCTCCTCCTGGTGGTCCTCCTCCTCCTGGTGGTCCTCCTCCTCCTGGTGATCCTCCTCCTCTTGGTGGTCCTCCTCCCAGTGGTCCTCCTCCCGGTGGTTCCTCCACCTGGGGGTCCTCCTACCGGTGGTATCTGTGGCCTCCAGTTCTGTGGGATTCGAATAGGAAACCCCCTTCCTGGAAACGGATCTTGATCTGGGGGGTCTGGTCGATCTGACCCTGCAATGCGTAAGTCTGCTAGTTCATCAAGTGTAAACGTTCTTCCTGCAGTTTGATGGGTAGTTTGGGTAGCCATGATTGGACTAATATGTAACTGTTCGGTGACCCTTGCTAGTTGATCGATTATGGGCACCGGTTCTTGAATGGTAATGGTTTCTGGTTCTTCCTGTTGAACCGATTCTGCCTCTGAGGGTATGGTGGTAGGGGATGGAGGTAGTATTGCTCCGAGTGATTGTGCTTCTGGTCGAGTAAGTTCGTTTATGTGGATGTCTAGTCCGAAGGAGGTGGGAGCAATTCGACGTCCTTCCCACTCTCGAGCCCTTTCAAACCACTGTAGTTCTACCCAGCAAAGGTGATCGTTATCAAACTCAACTGGATGAAGGAATGCGTCTTCTCCGTCTCTGGCGTAATATCCTTCGATATCGTCAACTGTTGTCCACGCTGCACTCTTGGTAAAACGTTGTGGAACAGTTCTCGTTCCCCTTTGTGCGAACCAGAGGACTGGCTCTCCAAATGTCGTCCAACGACTTGCGGTTGTATCTTGCGACGGCACGATGAATAGCTTGGTCTTAATGTAGCGTTATCACCTAACACTGGCCTGACTTAGGCGACTGATGAAGGCGTGACAAGATTAGAAACACGTAGCGACTTGTTGATACACCAAATCCAGGATATTGGGTATGTGAGAATAGTCACAAGGGACAATGTCCACAAGGATGAATAGCGAAGAGCGATCACTTAGTACCCGAGGTACTAGTATACAAGAGACAAGGTGATGATTCGAGAAGACCAAGCTAAAGAGCCTTGGTCTTGATACTACAGTTTATATACAGTTACGCGCTGGCTTTAAAGCGCAGCTGGAATCCAAACCCTAGTACAGCTATACTAGTAATGAGTAAGTGTCCATTCTAATAATACCTGAAACACCGGCAAATCCAAACACCGGCGACGCGTAAGTGTCCATGACTAATATATGCTTACTATCGTAGTCATAACCAACTAGTAAGCAGTCCGAAACTCCGGGGACCTCGTCATCCTTTGAAGTCAGCAACAAAACGATGTCAACGTGACACCCGTCTTTCCAGTTGACTAATTCTTCGTTCCCTCAATTCCGCGTTTGCGAGAGGAGTATTCGTGTCTACAGCAGGGACCGGGTCGTCAGCAACAAACGACGGCTTGACCAAGCTAGCCCAGGCAGCGCCACCTGTCGACTGGCCCCCCTAACATGATCAGCGAGACTGTTAGACCTGTGGGTTTGCGGCGTCCTGAAATAGAAATGCTGCTCCGGACGTTGGGGGGTGACTTGACAAGGAGTCGATGCGCCCTGGTCGCTTTCAGACTCTGCTTCGCCTCCATGAGAGGCATCAGCTGAGCCCTCTTCATTCTTGGGCTCTTGCAGATCATCATTTTGATCCAAGGGTTCATCCTCGGTATACTCCTTGAAATCTTCGTGAGCCTTTCGAACATAAGAAGTCAGTCACACAGCAGACAGCAGTCACAAGTCCCCATCACGATGGGGACAGTATCAGCAGACACAGAGGCCGTGCTGCCAAGGGCGGTACGGTGATCAGTTGAGGAGAACATAGTGTTGGATGGAGAAGGGCGCGTGCATGAACTCCAAGTCAGATTAGGGAAATAGGGGGGCCCACCCGAAAAGGACATGGCGCACATTTTCGGGGCGCCGAGCCAACTCACACTCGGAGTGTGAATCACAGGGGGTTCACATGCCGAAAGTGTGATTACCCTTTTGGGACATGTCTTAGGGTTTTTAGGTCTCAGAAGCGAATTGGCCGGTCACGTGATTAATTAGTAAGCTATTCAAAGTTGGTTGTTTGGCGACGCGCGCCATAATTAGATTGGGCCGGCCGTTTGCTAAGCGCATCTATTTTTGACTGTTTTTGCTGATGCCTTTCTCTGCCACTTGCAGTTACACCACCGCCATGTCTAACACCAAAATTTGGTGCCTTCTCGTCAATCACGCGCAGGAACTCGATGGAGAACCCTTTCCAGTTGAGGTGTCTTCTACAGACACCGTCGGTGACCTGAAGGACAAGGTCAAGTTGAAGAAGAAGCCCTACCTTGACGACATTCCTGCCGACCACCTTGTTGTGTGGAAATGCGAGGACCAGAGGGTGACCGCTTTAAGAGGCCCAAAGAATTGGCAAAGCTCTTAAAGGGCATCGACTTTCAAGACGAGGACAAGGCCTCATTGCGGCAGAGAAGGTGACGTGTGACTTTGAAGGCCAGATATTCCTCGTGCGAAAGAAGGGCGGTACGTATTCATTGCAGCCACATCACTCTACCGATTGAACGAAGCGAAGGAAAGCGACCCCGTTCCTCATCCGGTGCTGAGGAAGAGGGGAAGCGCATGAAACCCGAGGGTGAGTCCATGTTGTAATGTCGGAGTTCATCGAATTGATGAGGGGTTCTTGACCTATCCTGTGAACCGCGTGTCACTCACGTCTTCAACGCATACGGTAGATACCGCACATTGGTTGGTTGAGCTTCACGAGAAACTGTGGGGCAAGAAGGAACTTGAAGACCAGATCATCCGCACTGTAGCTCTGAATGTCGCCGATTATTTTTGTCTCCAAGGAGATCTTGACAGCCGTAATCCAACTCGTGGTTCCGACGAATACCAGCCAGAAGACGTTCTTAGCGTGAAGGTGAACTTCTTGCGCTCAAAACAGAACGTGACATCCTCTGCTTTCCCACAACAAGCAGTGCATTCGAATCCCAATCCGACCGCCTCCAGCGGCTCCACGATTTCCCCATCCATTCTTGCTGATGACGCAGACGTTGATGATCTTGTCGATCTTCCCGAGATCACAGTCGATGGTGATGAGGAGGGTGAGTGCTCCAGGTTCACCAACAAAATCTTTTGCTACCCATTGTCTCACCGTCGTTTGTGATCTTGCAGCTGAAGTGTTAGGGTCCATTTTCCCCCAACAAATTCACTATCTGGACCTAACTACCTTGAATTTGAAAAAGACATGGGAGGCCCGAGGCTTGCCTTTGGTGATGCTCATTCGGTCGGAATGGGAGACCCTGCTGGACTCTTTCAGCAAAAGAGAAAGAGGCCGTGACGGTAGCGTTTTTCTCACTGGTCAACCCGGGATTGGTCAGCATCCTTATTATCCCTAGTCGATTTCTATGGTCTGACAGTCTCTCCAAAGGCAAAACTTGTTTTCTTTATTATGTACTGGTCACTCGCCTCCTTCGCGCCCAGCCTACTATATTTCAACATATGGACGGAAGGGTGTTCGTCGTTACGGACGAAGTCCGCCCTGCGGACACAATTGATGGTGATGATGTTGTCGCGCTTGTCGATGCGGATCGCCAGAAGTGCATCCCTGATCCATTTATCATCGAAAACGATAATCACCGATTTCTCTTAACGTCTTCACCGAAGGCGAGGAAAGATCGAAGCTGGATCAAGCAATATTGTCCAGCTGCCGCGCAGCTTGTCATGAAACCCTGTTCTGTGGAGGAAACCGTCTTGATGATGTATGTCTGTGCTTGGTTCGAAGCCTACCACTAACCCTCTGCATAGACTGTTTATCCTGAAGAACGACGTTCCTCTGGAGCGGATTTACGACGCTGTCGCCATCTGCGGTTCCGTGCCTCGCCGAGCTTACATTGCTGCATTGTCAAGCCAGAAACTTTATGATGCGAAGGTGGATACTCGCTCTGCGATCAAAGAGATCGAGGACGTGGCCAAAATCATGGGATCCGTGCACGTTGATGGTCTCTTCCCGCACAGGGTATTCGAGATATATCCACACCCTGATTCGAACAGTTTTTCGGCTTGCTTGGTCCGACCGGTTTCGCAGTGGGCTTTCGATGAGCTTTTTCAGGAACTCGAAGTCCGAAACGCTCATGCTGCCCGGACATTCTACAACCAGATCCAAGCCACGCCTAACGCTGCTACACTTCGTGGAATGCTGTGGGAGCGGCAGGTTCACAAGTACTTCCGCTCACTTCAACGTAAAACCGAGACATTCACATTCCAAGCAAATAGCCTTGATAACAGGAATGACAAAAGGCTAATTAAATTGTCAGATGCGACCGTACACGAGGACTTTGGACCTATCCAAGATTTTCGAGGCTACTTGAAATCATCGGTCGTGAATCGGACGTCATGTTATCTCAAGCCAATTGCCCGTAACTTCGCATCCGTCGACGCCGTGCTTTATGACGCCGTTGCTGGCGATCTTCTAGGCCTTCAGATGACCGAATCTCTACGCCACCCTATCAGCATCACAGGGTTAGCGGCCATTCAGACAGAACTCACGCCCGGGGATCGAACTCTGAAAGACCTTCGACCGACGGTGTGTAAGAAATGGAACATCATTTTCGTGGTTCCAAAACCTATGGGAGCCTCCTATCCCAAACAGGGATTTAAGGAGAAGGGGAAACCGGTGAAGAAAACGAGTTGGCAGTCGAAGACAAAGCAGTATGTTCTGGAACTTGATAAGAAAGTGGTCTGGGATGTTCTGTAGTGCTGTTCTGATGACTCGTTGCATGAAATGGGGTTGTGTCTGGCTACGCAAACTCTCTATTATTGCCATCAATTCTTTGTACCATCACCTCCACCAGATGTTACTGTACTGGCGAAGAAATGCAGAATACGGCTCAGGTGACCTTGCGGATTTGACCGCGGATTTTGGTATTTTTGCAGACACGCTTGTGCGGATTTTGTTCAACCTCTCCATCATATCAAGGCAGTTCACATGCTTTCTGGATATGATCCCACATCTTCCCGACCAGGTTTCCCACCGAGTGTCAAAGTGTTCAAAGCCTTCAGAGACGAACCATTCACCATACGGGAAGTCCTTTGGGAGGGGCCTCCTAACTCAATAGAGCAGCGGCTTATGGGCTCCGTTGATGACATTACCACATGACGCTTGGCGAAGCTTGTAAGGACATGTTCAGACTACCACATTCTTAGGGGCAACAGTGTCCGTTGCAAGAGACACACCCCACTTCTAGTCCATCCCCCTAGTTGATGCTGCTGTCACACCCTGGAAGATTCCCGTCGTTGGCTTCTCTGATCAACTATCCTACAGAGCGAAACAAAGACATCGAGCGCATGCGAAAAACACCACTCACTGCCTCGAAGGCCACTGGCAAGGAGCTCACGAGCGCTCAAGCGCAGGCGCCAGTCTTCATGAATATACCGGCTGACAAGACGGGCCCGCCAATCCAACTCTATCACCCTCTTTTCGCTGATTTCCCGGGCCAAATGCACATGCACGAGGCGGATGAAATTCCCGTTCGAACTCAACTCCTGGCCTGGCGATTCTCTGAAGCCCGCGTTTCAATCTTCAAAAGCGATGCCGATCGGCATGGGGCAATCAAGCAATTCTTGTCGGAGCTGCTTGGTTTCACGATCACAATCGTTTCTTCTCCGAACGTACCAAACTGTCACCACACCGTCGCTCACTACCGACGGTGTAGTGACAGTTTGTGTTGGTGACCCCACCGAGCACCACTACAACGCCTTTCTCGTTATTATTGAAGACAAGAACCGCCTTGGAGAAGGGGGATCCGACCCGTATAATCAGGCCGCTTTTGCGTACCAAAGGTATTGGGTGACTGATGAGCGTAAGTGTGCAGTTACTTACGCACATCAAACATTCTAAATCCAGCACCAGAGGCTGTGCTCAGGTCGGTGTGCTATTGTCCGACCATCATCATCTCCATGGCAGGTCCTCGGGTGTGTGTCGCCGGTGGCATCTATGTCACCGGTGCAGTTGTCCAGCCACTCACGACTGGCTTCATATGGGTCGGTCCGATGACGTGTAGCGATGTCCGACGGCGGCATGTTGAGCGCCTCTTCACTGCACTTCGCAAGACTCTCGGCGAGTTCAGTGATTATTATAAGGGATTGTCAGGTTTAGTCCGTGGCGCCCCGAAAGATGTCCAGCGACAAGTGTCCGGTTTCCCTCCCATCACACATTACGATACGGACGGCGGCGCTGACACTTTCACATACCTGGAGAGGCTCGCACCATGGAATGAGGACAAACTGGTATTCAAAGCGAGGCGTGACAAGGATGACGTGCTCTTGGTGGTGAAATTCACATCCATCTACAACGACAAGGCCCACAAACTGCTGGCCAAGTCTGGTTACGCCCCGAAGCTCTACCACTTCAGCCAATTGGACTCTTGTGGGCTGTACCTGGTCGTAATGCAGCACGTGGAAGGAAAACATCCCCTCTGTAAGCTGACAGACGAGCAACGGAAGATGGTCAGGGGAGCACTCACCGTTCTCCACGGCAACCATATCGTTTTTGGGGACCTCCGCGCACCGAACATAATCGTAGAGAATGAAGGGGGTCGCATAAAGCTCGTCGACTTCGATGAGTGTGGGGAGGAAGACCGTGGCACGTACCCATTCGGAATCAACATGAACCTTACGTGGGCAGAAGGCGTTGGAGCAGGTAATATCATGTGCCGAGAGCACGATTTCTTCATGTTAGATCAGCTATGATACGTTCATGTTTGACCTCATTTCATTCCGCGTCCACAAGTCAACCATTCGCCTTTCTTTAATGATTTATTTTCGCATCCCCAACCCCCCAATGGCGAAGCTGTCGATGGTCTTCCCGTTGTACAGGTCTCCGAAGACGCAGAAGTGCCGCACAGTCTCCTTACGCTGCTTTAGCCGCATAGGGGAATGAGAGACGCCACAGAAGAGTTGCAATGAATCCGTTCATAACAAAGATCGTCAACAGCCATAATAATACATTCATCAGCGTAGCGCCCGAACCAACGTTTATCTACGCCGCACAACAAGTTCGCACTCACTTTCTCCCACTAGCAGCCCTCGTCCTCGGTGCTCTCGCTCTCGCCTTGACCGTATCCGCGTCCCTCGTATGCGCGAATAAGTTGTTATAACGCAGTGAGCATCTTCCTTTCGTAAATATTACAACACTACGAAAGCGGACAACGTATTTATTCTAACATGGTTCGCACAACTTGTGCTCCGCGTTGTTCTCCTGTTGTTCGTAATTGAAACCGGTTAGCCGGTTAGTAAAGCTGTGTGGTACTCGTTCGGGGCCATGGTCCAACATCTTTTTCATATGTAAACTGTAAAACTTCGCCAAATATTTCCAGGGCAGCTTATCGGAAACAAAAATCGGGTTTTCACAAAGCAAGGTTGCGTCGGCAAGGCCGACAGTTTAACCTTGCGCGGGCCAACACGGAAAATCGGAATGAACTCAACACTTGGTTGGCGCTGGTTTGCACCGAACTTGATTACTGTTCTCGTGACTAGAATTTCGAATCGATCTGGAACTGATCATAGAGGCATCTAACGACACGAGATCTCAACAGATATGAAGCATAAGTCATAGTCATGAAAGCTAGCTACTTCAAATGGGGACATCTCGATCGTCCAACTAGTCCCGCAGCAGTTCACGGACATTCTTCGTGATGTCATCTGCCAGCAGTCAACGCTTGTTCGTCCTGCGCCGTCTTCGAACAGATCATCTCGTGGACCCGTTGACGGGACTGAGATCGTTCATAAGCTTCAAAGGCTGCTTGTATCTCCGTCCAAGTTGCCTTGAGAGCCAAATCAGGCCTGAGGGTTATGTCGAAAAGTTCTCTTAAAACGCGAATGAGATCGACAGTATAAGCGACTAGGAGTCTGACTGAGGATCTACGCATTACCAATAAGATCAGAGTGTAAGAATGTATGATAAAGGCACGTACACGTTCTCTAGAGCAGCCGTAGAAAGCCATTGCACAAAGGTATATGTTAAGCCTAGGATTGCGACAGGCGGTGCGATGGGGGCGGCGGCAGATGTGGCGAGGGTCACAAACTGGTTAATGACATCGGCAACTGGAAGACTGAGAGAAACGTCAAAACTCGCCGCTTACTATGTGCCAGCACGCACCTTGAGACACCAGGTTTGGTATGGACATCTTGAACGAGACATAACATCAGGTGTTGAAATTCGCGGCTGTTGAGAACCTAATGATGAATGAATGACTAATTTAAATTAAATACGCAGCAGATGAGTACGTCGCCCTTAAAGTTCCAACAAGTTATAATATCTTTGTGGATTTTCTGGAGGTAGCGGTGAAGTAACTGTCCCATTCCAGACGCGCAATCCGTAAGGGCCCGTTTGAAATCTGAGATACTGTTGTTTAAGCGCGCACAGTCAGACACGTGAGGTACATACTACGGTAGATACCCTTGCTTTCCAGACGTGAATAAACACAAATAAATGTGAAAAATTAGATGACACCTACGTAATGCTAGCATCAATCCTGACTGGGAGACTTGCTCGTTGCGCTATCGCCCATAACACCCAAGCGTCGCCTTTGACTCGTTCCATAACAATATCCCTAGTGATTGTCACGAGCTCTGAGATATCTTCCTGATGACCCGGACGAACTAGCAAACGGTCAATTCCGAATAATATAATGCTACGGCGAAAATATATCAGCATTACCTGAAACTCCGGCATAACGCGGCATTGGGATCATGAGGCGGTTCATCGTGCGCTGCAGTGATTTCAGACAGGTGTCGAATGCATTCCGAGCATCCTCCAGACTCAGTTCACGCAGGCGAGCTGGGTCCATGTCCGGGTACTCCTCTCGCAACTCAGCTTCTTTCGTCCCCACTAGTCGGTCGTACTGAGTGAACACGATCACAATGGGAACTGATTGATAATCAGGAGTCAATTGAAGGGTAATAAGCCGGGAGGTTGTAAATGCACCTTGGTACTTATTTGCAAATTGGAGTAGCTTCTCGTCTCCCGTCTCAAATATAGTCATTGTCGCGGCCATTGCTGCAGATGTTTGAGGCAGCGGTTGTCGTGGTGGTGGTGGTGTAATAGTGATCGCAGTCGTCATGGCTGGTGAGGGGAATGGGCCGCAAAAAATTGCAAGAAAAATTATGTGCAGGAATCAAGGCAGGAATCGAACCCTTATCCGAGATTAGAAAAAGTACAACTTAAGGCCACATGTGTGCTGTGCACTGTATCATATTAAGTACGAGGACACATGCGATAGACCTTGCAGATGAAATAGTTCTTATTTGATGATGCCACATACGGCAATGTACACATGCCATAGCCACATTACTTTTTCAAGGCCAATAAATATGCTTTCTCACAAGGCTGGGGACAAGCAAGGTTCCAGTCACCAAGGGCGACAGCTAGTGATAATATTCAGCGATGAACCGCAAGTCTTAATATATACAATACCGTATATACTGGTCACGCGAATCCAAAAAACAGCAATAGAGCGTCATGAGAGAAAGTATAGGGAGTGATTATCGAGATCGCGATGTGAAGAAATACTCCAAGCACAAGGAATCGTAACGCAAAGGAGCATACCAAGAGACGAAAGTACCGTACTAAAATTGGCATAGAGAATGACAACGCGCCCCGATACGGACAGGCAGTAGTAGCACACGAAAGCCGTATCAACAAACCGGAATACTCACGATCCCAGATTATGCGCCCCCATGTCATGCACCATAATGAACGAAATTTACCCACCGCTCCAGGGTGATCCGCTTCTTCTTCCGCAGCTTCTTCACCGCGAACCGGAGTGCTTTCGCAGATCTTTCGTGATACGGCATCCCTTGTTCTCGCTTCGAAGTATTAGAGAACAATGCCCTGTAAAAGTTTTTCGCCAGCTCCGGTCCGTCCTGGTCCAACATCGCCCACATAGTCCCAACCACACTCCTGAACCCGCAGTACTGCACGGCGGCTGCAAGGTGAATTACTTCATCGGCAATACTTCCTTCGGTCACCTCAGCCGTGTGACAAGCAGAGAGGAATGCGAATTCGGCGGTGGGGAGATGGGCGCGCACGATCTTGAGGAGCGTCAGGCGCTCGTGGTGGTAAAGCTCGAACCCAGCCTCGAATGGCTTCCCGGCCTCCAGTGTGCCATGGGATGCAAAGTGGACAAATTGGTGGTGACGGAAGCCATCGATGACCGCTGCGGGTGTCGCAGCTTCTGAGATGAGGCTAGTCACCTCAATATTGAGATCCTGGACGACTTGGATCTCGCCTTTCACAGTTGGGAGAGACGAGTCGGTCTGCGCCACAAGTAATAGGGAAGGTCGTTCTGAGGATCGCGAACCGGGCATGCGATGACGAGACTGGATGAGTGCGGACAGCGTTGGGGTATAGGAACAGATATAGAGATCCAGGAAATAGCGCCTCTCGCCATCATCGGATGGGATTGGACCCATGGCATGGAGAGGAAGGGAACAAAAGACAGAGGTCGGGCACCACCAGATACGGGACTGCTCTCGTACATTTAGCTGGCGGAGTCTGGCAATGACGGGTTTACCAACGAGCTTGTAGAGTTTCGCGAGAACGAAGGCTAGCGTTTCGTCATAATGACTTGAATCGAGCCCGTATTTGGCTCGCGAGGCCAATAACTTATTCTTCAGTCCGCTCGCACGGCGGTAGAAATTGGCAGGGGTGGGGATGAGCGAAGGAGGCGTATTGTGAAGGAGAATCAGGATGTCGGAGCGCCATCTAGAGTGATTTATGATAACGACGGGACCACAAGAAGCAGCAGAACGGAGTGTGTCGAACGATGGAGATGTCAGGAAGCTGTCGAAGCCTGGCAAGGCCTGAATTCGCGGAATGAGGTTGTCGCGTTCCCTCAAAAGGTTACGTTGCTTTAGTAGGAGGCAACTGAACGGATCTACCGCCCGAATGTCGTCCGCTCCGCCGTGGCCCAAGCTTAGTTCATGGCTCGGAGGTATGGACTTAGTAAGTTCCTCGAGGTCTCGGTTAACCGCTGCAAACTGGTGTCCTAGACGTGGGTCCGCCTCGAGAAGTTGATCGACTGGAATGCGAAGGTGACGCATCTCGGACCAGAGTAAGGCTCTCCCTTTTTCAAGGGTCTCGATCGCTTTTTCTAGATGACGCACGTCGACGTGATATGAGGCATAGTCCAGCGGCATAGTAGTACAATGAAAGTAATCAGATGTCTTGGCGAGTGTGGCGTGCTGTTGCTGCAGAGTTGGCGCAAAGGGAAGAGCCTTTTGCATGGACGATATGGCATTCTCGTATGCAGTCGCAGTGGAGGGGTGACGGAAATTCCGCGCAAAAGAAGCCCACAAGCATGCAAACTGGAGTCGATCAGGCAAGCTGGCATGTTCGTCGTTGACACAGCGGGAGAGTAGCTTCGCCGCTTCATCGACGTCTTGCATCCGGTGACCTCGAAAACGTGCACAACGGGTAAGCAGAGACAAGGTAAGCCGACCAAGTGTCCCTAAGCGGAGGTGCTGCGAAAACGGATACTCAAGAACTCGACCAAGTGAGCTCATTGATTCATCAAGGTACTCGATCTCGTTTGTGCGCTTGAATGCTTCGAAGAGGATCAAGCCGAATAATGCAAGAAAGTAAAATGCGAACGGATGATACAGATGATTGAGACCAATCCACGTAAGTATGGACCGTCCGTCCTCGATGACTCCTTCGATGTCCGTCATGTGTTATTGCGGATCCAGGAGAAAAGTTCTTCGAGGAGCAAGAGCTTGCTGTACCCCCGGCTGAAGTCAGCATAGTCGGCTCCATGGTTCCCATAGGCCTCCACTAGCTGAGATGGCCATGAATATCTGGGAGGTGCTTCGAGGCCCTCAATGGACCCGAAATAACGGAATCGCCGCTTTGCTGTGTCTTCAAAGGAATGATTGATAATAGAATTAATAAAGGGGTGGTTTTCAACAGGTGACCTGATGAAGGGACGAGCGCGATATATAGCTTCTTCTGAATATTCCGGGGTCTGGTGCGTCACTGATCGGATCGCCGCTAGCGCTGTCACGAACCAATGAGCTCTGGCATTGATTTTATCTTCACCGAGAACAGGGAAACTGGAGGTAAGGACCTCATCAAAGGCGGACGCAGCCTCCTCATAATCGTCGTTCACAAAAGTCATACAATAGCGAATCCCAAGACAAAAAGCAAGGGCGAAACGAGCCTCGCGCAGATGTGGTTTGTGCATCCTCACCGCCCGCAGGCACTCGATAAGTTGATCAAAGGGTTGGTCCGGGACCCACGGTCGGATAACTCTACGAGCTACGACACAAATGAGGAGGATGGAGGGAGTGATGTCGACATCCGAAGTGAGGAGGTCGCGGCAGAGGACTGCCATCTCCCCAATGTTCTGGATCACGTCTCCAGCCTTTGACTCCACTTGAAAGGCTAAGGCATCTAGAAGTAATTTCGTGACTCGATGGCTCGGGAGCCCAAACGCTTGGTGAGGCTGTTCTCGAAGATGGCGGAGGTATTTGGCAGCGTAAACGGCATCCTCGGGCTGTTTGGAAACCTTTGAGCGCTGGAGAAGTGCAAAGGCGAGGAAGAACAAAGTTTGAAAGATCATTGGACCATGTTCTGGCCGCAAACATGATGGGAGGAGTATCGATTCGGTAAGATGGAAAATTGCTTTTTCAAGGTCTTCCCTTTGATCTGACAGCCTGTGTCGCCTAAGTTGCGCTATTGCTAGGCCAAGACAAGAGGCAGGGCGAAGAGGATCAGTTCGAGGTGACGCAGAGAGAAGACTTTGAGAATGAGAGATGAAAGAATCGATACTGTGGATAGATCCTATGAAGAATTAGATATAATTTGTAGGGACGGATGTGGAAAGGTTAAAAGGACTACCTAGTACGTCAGTCATGCTTAAAAGTTAAGCGCAGCGCTGGACTCTCAAGAATGGGAATGTAATCTCTGAGTTGGTGAGTCGACAAGTCGAGCTACTGAGCGAAAGAAAGATGCGGGTCCCGTTTAATGGCCAAGGCTAGGGGGTCGGCGACACGCTGGGAACCGCAACGCCCCACACCTGGATCATGCGTGGCAACGGATGTCTGTCACAGTCCACGGCAACAGGCCGGCCAGAGGCCGTGGCCGCTGCGCAACAAGATTAGTGGCGGTGTATGCAGAGGAAAGATGTGTCTCTACTTCAGAACAGTGCAACCCAGTGATCCAAAGGTCTCCCGAGTCGGCGACATCGCTGCGGAGGGGTGAGGTGCGAACTGTGGAGGCTGTGGGTGACTGTGGTTGACAAATTAGAGTAACGCCACCAAGCAAGCGTTGTTGGTGGTGCTGCGTAACTCTCAGTACTTATCCGTCCCTATCTTAGACTGTTAGCTCCCCATGCAGCCCCCATCCATCGATTCATTTCAGTCTTCGAATCCATCACCGGTGCCCAACCCTTGGAGCGAAAGCGCGAAGATGCCGCCTTTGGCACCTCAGGTCCACACGCCGAGCCCCGACGCGCTTGCGGATGTAGCTTCGGGAGGGATCAAGTCAGAAGATGATACACTGGAGCCATCATCTGCACATGCAGATATCTTGAATACATTTGATCCGTTGGAACACCATGAGGAACAGAGGGCTCGCGAAGCTTGGGCGAGTACGGAGGGCCATCCATTACCCGTCCCTCCAAAGCGAGACATTGCACCACAGGCGGCCGAGAACCCCTCGAGCTTTCCCTCCTTCTCCTCCTTCGCACGCTCCTTTGCGCTCCCTTCCCTTCCCAACGTGGGCATGTCCCTCGTCGCTGGAACAAGAGGGCGGCCGCAGTCGCTGGATACTGCGACAGTCGTGCGGACCCCAGTACTCCCTGTATCATTTGCTGCGCAACAAGACGCCCAGATCTCGAACCGCGGATCACCCAAGATAGACGCCGCGCCCTCCCCACGCAAGTCGTGCAGAGCGCTCTGCGGAGAGACGAGCTCTCGCAGGAGCGACCTGGGGGCAAGGACAAGGATCCAGCGTTCGACTTTCAAAAGTTCCTAGATCAGATGAAAACTAAGAGCGCCGAACCCGTCGCTCGTTTCCTGCGATCGTTCGTCCCTTCATCTCTCATGCCCGGTATGATTAGCAGTTCTAAGCGTCATGCTTTGCATTTTTCAGGTTTTTAAGCAACTTCGCAAAACGGACTTTCACGGTCACCGACCAGGTCAAACTGATCAACGACTTCCTCAACGTGGGGCGTCGCTCTCTGATATTATGCTTGCCGGACTCATCCTATGAGTATTATAGTTCATCTCACAAAAGATGCGGGAAGCAGACGTCTGGAAGTCTGCCTCAGATACAGAATTTGACAATGCGATGGAGGCATGGAGAAGCTCGTGATGAATCGACTGTATGACTAGTATGCATTTTGTCCTTTCTCTCCCCTTCTCTTCGTCACGACTGCTTCAGTACATTTACACCACAAATCATTCACGCAAATCCTCCACGACCAATAACAACCGATGATCTGGAGCGCGACCGCGTTCTAGCGCAGCGAATCGCGCTTTTTGGCTGGATCGAACCCCTGCACCTGGATGTTCCAACCGCAGAAGGCACGAACGGTTTCTTATTATTCGCACAACAAGGTTAGTTGATTCGTACTGCTATGTTTCATTATCTAACCTTATGATAGAACTAGTTAAAATTAATCACTATAAAGCCCCCCGAGATAAGTTGATCTGCATCTTGAATTGCTGCAAAGTTATCTTCGGTCAGTTATGTCACTCTGGAGCGCACTCTGTCCCAGATATTCAAACGATTCTAGGTCTAATACGGCACTTGAACTCTGAAGAGAGCGCTGATACTTTCGTCCCCATACTAATCTTCGTTGTTCTCAAGGCCAACCCCGAGCACTTGTTATCGAACGTTGAGTAGGTCCATCACTCCCTTGAAGGTCCTGCCTGGGGCTCAACGTTATAGGTTCATCAATCGGTTCGGAATCCCACAAAGTTGCAGAGCGAAGCTGGTTACTACTTATCTAGCTTAGTGCGTCCCCAAAAGTCACGCCTCCACCGAAAAGTCACTAACTCAGAACTCATTCTTCCTAGATGGGGGCTGTCTCGTTTATTGAAACCATGGACCATTCATCGTTATCCGGTATTACGCAGGAGGAATTCGAGAAGTACGAGTTTGCAAACTCTTGCTTTCCTTGGGTTTAACAGTTTGTTGCAGGAACGTTGAGGCTGCCATTCAAACGCTTCCATCCTCCCGCTCGCATTCTCCGCCTTTACCATCATCGTCCTCTTCCTCTGGGTCCTCCTCGCCTCCCGCCAGTTCGACCTCCTCCACCATTCGCCCGCCTGCCAAACCTATTCCAGTCCCATCTCCGGCACTTTCACGGCGCCAATCGCTCCACGCAGGTGAAGAGCCTGCCACACCACTCTCCTTGCCAAGCATAGATGCACGGCGACTCTTGCAGCGCACGGGAGATTCGCTTTCGAAGCCACTGAATGCCATTGGCCGCATTTTCAGCGAGGCTCTGGATGGTGCCGAAGAGGCCATTTCTTCGCAGTTCACCCCACCACAAACGCCCGCCAATACGCTTCTGAAGTCTTCTGCCCAAGACCCATCCCTACCACAAGCGCCATATAAGCCCTGGGTGAGGCGCAACTCACCGTCCCCGTCGCCATTGGCTGGCCGACCCCCAGCCCTTCACATGCCTCCCGACGACACACCCCAACGACTTTCAGCCCAGGCGCAGACACTCGCACCAGCACAGAACACCTATCCTGCCTCTAGAACGGGCACCCCCACCGCCGGACTGGACATCTCAGGCCTACAAGCCGAGATCGACGCTGCACATTCGCGTGCTGCAGACGCAGCTCGCGGGACGCTGATGCAGATCTTCCCGACCGTCGACCAAGAAGTCATCGAATGGGTACTTGAAGCGAACGAGGGAGACTTAGGGCGGAGTATCGAGGCTCTGTTAGAGATCGGTGGTGGCGGGAATAATTGAGCTTTACCCAGCGCCGTTTTAAGGATGTTTTCGCACGAACCAGGCCTCTCGAAGGAATTTTTTACCAGCGAGAGAGTTGGAGATGGCCTCAAATTTGGTTCGGTCACCATTTGGAGGGGCAATAAGCCTACGCCACACATGTATGTCCCTGTCCCCGCCGCGGAGGACGCGTTGGCTATTTTAAAGGTAGAGTGCTACATGGAGAGCATTGCCGATCACCAACTCGTTATCGCGTTGTCAGGCAGAGTTTTTGCCTTAAACGACTCGTTGCTTAGAACGTAGATGTCATGTGCTTGCGTTGGAATACCTCGTAATACCAAGCGTGAAGCATGGCGATACGATCCCTGACTGTAGATCGCCTGCTTGGTAACATTCGTGTCTCGCATGCCTCCAACACCGTCTGTACCCGCATGCTTGACTCCCGAGCGAAAGTTTGAGCGGTAAAATCTTCCTGGTCCTTTTTTTTTACGCCTCGAGGCCTTGAGGTCACGGATGGTTCTGAATCGCGGCATCCGTTGGACTCATATGAGACTGCAAGTCCTGCAACTCTGCGGTACGTTTCGCGAGCTTCTCGTTCGTATCGTGCAGTCTGCCCCCAAGCTCGTTGTGGTCTCTGAGCATTTTCTCGGCATTCTTGGCCCTTGCCGAACAGACTCGGCTTCCCCCTCGGCGCGCTTCACGGCCTTTTCGAGCTCATTGAGCAGCTGCTCCTTCTCCGTGGCATCGCTGGCGGCAGCCTCGGCCTTCTGGGCTCTGGTCTCTAGGTCGTGGATAATGCCTTCAACACCGCGCTCGACCTCGACCATGCGATCACGCCATCGTTCCTTATCTCTTGACCTTTCGGCACGCTCAGCCTCAAGCGTATCAACCGCTGGTCTCGCTCCCGTCGGTGACCATGCACTTCAGTGCAGAGCTCACTGGGCTCTGCTTCCAATTCTAGTTTTTCTTCCATCCATCCTTCTCCACCCGCGTCCTCCTTCACATCGCCGAGTGTTGATCCGATAGTATCGCTCAACCTTCGCCCAGCGCTCGACCTTCGGCTACCAGAACTGCCGGAAAACGATCGCTGTCGAAGAAGTTCCGCCTCGTCTTGCAGGGCGGCATTATCCTCGGCGAGGTCGACGTTCTCCTTGCGAAGCAGTGCGACTTGGCCCACCAGGCTTTCACTTTCCTCCTGTACGCGCCGTGCAGATACGCGTCTAGCTTCTCGGCATCGAAACGGCCAATGCCGTGTCCACCTGTTCTCATCCATGCGAAACACTCCGGCGTGGGTCTTTCTCCCTCACTCCCCGCCCCCCCCTCTCTATGTTTATCTCTCTTTTTTATTTTTTATTTCTCGGCCTATAGTAAGCTCGTGTTTTCTCTAATTCTAACGGGTGTCCGTAAATTTGTTGTTTGTTAACTGCTGTATACTGTACCAAGTTTAGCTGTCACTTCTACGGCGCCCTCTGTCTCTGTTCTGTATGTAGGATTTACGACCCACATACGAACCCCTACACATGTAAGTTAGTATGTTATAGACAATCACCACGTGTAGATGTCCCTATGGTTACATATGACGTTTCTTCTCAACATGCGGCTTGACCTTGCCCCTTCATTTCTGAAGGTAACGTTTGTACAGCTCGTTTTGTGTCTCCTCTACGTAGGCGTATCCCAGCTCACTCAAGAACACACTGAATCGCGCCGAATCTTCTTCAGGTGCCTGGATCCCGGCGAGAACCCTTCCGAGATCTAAGTGAGCCAACGATACGCGTTATCAACTTCCAGATCGTTGGGAATGGGAGGGCGTATGCGTACCAGCCCCCTGATTTCGATAATGGAACAGAGAGATGTTCCACCCCATATTACGTAGAGAGGAGAGGAACTTGCGGAGTGCGCCAGGGCGTTCAGGGAACTCTGTAGCGTGGGCGTAATTGGTTTGAAAAAATAAAAATAAAAATCGGTATGTTAGCATGTTTGTCAGAGTATATGAAGCGAGAAAGAAAAACGCCGCGGCGGTGGCGTCGACACGAGGAGTGTAGATATGGAACGCGCACCGAATCTAAAGATACGCTCATTCGGAACATCTGATGCCCCGCCGATCATGTATCGCGCGTGACTCTTGGCCATCTCGTCGTCGCTGATATCACAGCCATTCATTCCACTGCGGCCTAGTTCGGCAAGCACGTTTGCCACCTCCGTTGTGCGTGAAGTAGTCTCGAGCTGGAATGACAGGAATACGTGTGCGCGATCAGGGGAGTTGTACCTGTAAGTGAACTCCGTGACAGAGCGAGGGTGGATGATGGTGTGAAGCGCGAAAAAACTAAGAGATAAAGGGCGTCAGGTGAGGCGAAGCGGATGAAAATAAATGCGCTTGTTGGCGCATGGCGTAGCGTACCTGCCAGGTCGCTCTGGTATGTCAACGCTTAGCAGGGCCTCGAGTCCCTCGCCGAGCGCGGCACGTTCAGCGACAAACCGGAGGCGATCAAAATTCATATTCGCTCCACTGACTACGACCACGAATTTTTTCTCTGCTCCGACGAGCTGCATGTCCAGGATGTGCCTTTTCAGTCCGGCAAGCGCAAGTGCGCCCGCAGGTTCCGTAACGGAGCGTGTCTCTGAAACCAACATTTCACGATGACGAAAATATATCGCAATATATGACGTTTTGTAGAGAAGAGCAGCTGGCCACGAGGCGTACCTTCGAAGATGTCTTTTATCGCAGCGCAAATCTCGTCATTGTCGACTTTGACGACCCCATCGAGCAACGTCTGGCATATGCGAAATGGCTCTTCTCCCACGATGCGCACCGCAGTCCCATCACTGAACGGGCCCACGTCAGCTAACAGACGCGCTCGCCTTTCTCTAACTGCGCGCCATCGCATCGCCATCGAAGGTCTCCACGCCAATGACGCGCGTGTGCGGGACTACCGATGCGTTTCACGTATTCGCACATCCCAGAGACGAGGCCGCCGCCACCGACTGCACCAAAGATGGCGTCGAGATGCTCAGAGTCCGGGACTTGTTTGAGGATCTCCATCCCGACTGTGCCCTGCCCGGCGATGACGAGCGGGTCATCGTAAGGCGGCACGAATGCAAGGCCATGCGCGGCAGCGAGTCTTGCGCACTCCGTCTTGGCCTCGTCAAATCTACGCCGTGCAAGACGACTTTGGCGCCGAGACGCACGACGTTGCGCACTTTGATCTTCGGTGTACCCTGCGGCATCACGATCGTGCATGGTATCCCGAGTCGCGAACCTGAGAGGGCGACGCCCTGCGCGTGATTGCCTGATAGAACGGGAGATCAAGCGTGTACGCAGGCAAGCTGGTTGCGCGGCTCACCGGCGCTGCAGGTCACGACGCCCTTCCATCGCTCATCCTCCGAGAGGCTGGCCATGAAGTTGTACGCGCCACGTATTTTGAAGCTGAAGACTTCTTGAAGATCTTCACGCTTAAGATAGATCTGATTTCCAAGTTTTGCACTGAGATTGGGAGCATATACGAGTGGTGTCTCTTTGAGAATTTCGTACACCCTTGAAGTGAGGATGAGACGAAGATAATCTGGAGTCTTTGTAGGCAAGAGAAGATGTGGCGAAAGACGCGGCCATGAGAGAGGACCCGGTGCATTCGAGGAATACTCGAGAGTCATCAGTGCTTCCAGATCGGGCCGATAAAGCAAAATGACTCTATACATCACGTGAGCGTGTTACCTTGACCACGCGAAATCCCCGACATCTCGCCTCGCCTCCTAGAAGCCACAGATGGCCGATGCGGAATGTCCAATATGCACAAACTCGTTCGAATTCGAGCAAATGCGTTCTCTCTATTGCGGTATGTGGCAGGATCAACCATTCACGCATGACGGTACGTTTCATCATCGACAGGGCATACCTATTGCTCGTCATGCATTGAGCAGATCATAGATACTAACGTTCTCAGATGCCCCGCGTGCAGACTCAGTTTTACCCCGGGGCAGGTTATCCGGCTATTTATTACCCATCTATTCCATTACCCGTCCCTCCAAGGCAAGACCGAGCACCACAGGCAGCCGAGAACCCTCGAGCTTTCCCTCCTTCTCCTCCCTCTCGCATTTCCCCCCGTTACCGTCGTCATCCTCTTCCTCTGGGTCCTCCTCACCTTTCGCTAGTTCGAACGCCTCCACCATTCGCCCGCAGCCAGACCTATATTTCCGGCACTTTCACGACGCCAATCGCTCCACGCAGGTGAAGAGCCTGCGACGCACTCTCCTTGCCAATCAAAGATGCACGGCGACTCTTGCAGCGCACGGGAGACTCGCTTTCGAAGCCACTGAATGCCATTGGCCGCATTTTCAGCGAGGCTCTAGATGGTGCGAAGAGGTCATTTCTTCGCAGTTCACCCACCGCAAACGCCCGCCAATACGCTTCTGAGCCTTCTGCCCAAGACCCATCCCTACCGCAGGCGCCATATAACCCCTGGGCGAGGCGCAACTCACCGTCCCCGTCGCCATTGGCTGGCCAACACCCACGCTTTACATGCCTCCCGACGAACACCCCAACGACTTTCAGCCCAGGTGCAGACACTCGCACCGGCGCAGAACACCTATCCTGCCTCTAGAACGGGCACCCCCACCGCCGGACTGGACATTCCAGGCCTACGAGCCGAGATCGACGCTGCACACTCGCGTGCTGCAGACGCCGCTCGCGGGGCGCTGATCCAGATATTCCCGACTGTCGACCAAGAAGTTATCGAATGGGTACTCGAAGCGAACGAGGTGACTTAGGGCGAAGTATCGAGGCTCTGTTGGAGATCGGTGGTCATTGAGCCTGGCGCCGCTTTAAGGATTTTTCGCACGAACCAGGCCTCGAAGGATTTTTTACCAGCGAGGAGTTGGAAATGACCTCAAATTGGTTCGGTCTCCATTTGGAGGGGCCATAGGCCCAAACCACACATGTACGTCCCTGTCCCCGCTGCGGAGGACGTGTTGGCTATTTTGAAGATAGAGTGCTACATGGAGAGCATTTCCGATCACCAACTCGTTATCGCGTTATCAGGCAGAGTTTGTGCCTTGAACGATTCGGTGCTTAGAACGTAGATGTCATGTGCTTGCGTTGGAATACCTGGTAATACCAAGCATGGCGATATGAACCCTGACTGTAGATCGCCTGCTTGGTAACATTCGTGTCTCGCATGCCCTCCAACACCGTCTGTACCCGCATGCTTGAGCGAGAGGTTGAGCGGTAAAATCTTCCTGGTCCTTTTTTTGTACGTCTCGAGGCCTTGAGGCCTTGAAGATGAAGTCGAAGAAAGACAAATCGGTCCTCACGGGACGGGCCGATTCTCATAGAGCTGAGGAAGAAGCTGTCAGACTCGTATACTGTGAGTGGTACTGTAAACGGTAGAGGACTTGCCGCTGCCGGCGCTTCTAGCCAATCCGGGGATAGCTTTGCCGCTTCGCGCCTTCCATTGCGTTATGTCGTACTCCTGTAATCTTCGCCTGTGAGCTGTCTTGCGACTTGGTCCACAATGTACAACTGGTTCCGCCTCGCTCTGTCTCTTCTCCAATTTCAAGTGCCCCTTCCCTTGTCTAGCGTATCGTCGACCGCCGATGTGCCCCAAACATATCGCAATCGTGGGCGGGGCACAAGCGGCATTGTGATGCTCAAGACACTCCTCAACGACCTGCCTAAGGATTTGACACGAACTTGGGAGATTGTCCTCTTTGAACAACGTGACAACATTGGCGGTATCTGGTGAGCAAATTCATCTACCGCTGCTATCTTGCAATGCTAAGTTTAGCCCTAAGGTATCCCGACCCACATCCTCCACATCCACCAGACCTCCCAGAATCACCACTATATCCAAGTCTCAGAACCAATACACCACATCCTAGTAGTTGAGTGTGTTCTCCTCTCCCTCCAACCTTAGAAAACTTGATGTTTTACCAGTGACTCTTCCCCACTTCCCATTCCCCCTCGACACCGTCCTCTTCCCCAATCATACTTTCGCACTTCAGTACCACAAATCAATACTCTCGCATTGGAACCTTTCTTCGTATATACGCTTGCGCCACGAAGTTCTGGCGGCCAACTGGCGTGGTGACAATGTCACCGGTCATTGGCAGCTCACCACATTAGATCATGCACACAACCGCACCGCTCACGCCAGATTCGACCATCTCATCGTTGCAACTGGACATTATCACTATCCATATGAGCCCAGGTTCCAAGGAAAACAGGTGTGGGAAGCCTCGGCGCCTGGTCGAAAGATGCTCCACTCCATCTTCCATCGCGAACCCGAAGTTTACCGCGGTCGCAACGTACTTATTGTCGGAGGTGGCGCAAGCGCGCGAGACATAGCACAGCAAGTTGTTGGTTTCGCCAATTCGGTACGCACCATCTACCTTTCCCCGCTCCTGCCCTCCGGGCTCATGAGTTTTGGGCTGACTAACGACCTCCGCCAATCCCTAGACATACGTTTCCATCAGGAGTAATTCCATGCTACTTGGCCACCCACCCTTCCCGTACATCCCAGGCGTAGAGCGCGTCGGCACGATCTCGCATTTCACTCCCCACGCACCTGTATTCGAAGACGGAACTTCGCTTCCTCACATTGACACGGTCCTCCTCGCGACAGGCTACGATCTGCGCTTCCCTTTCCTCTCCTCCATCCGCAACACATCCGTCTCCACACCGCTCCCAGATCCAGATAGCTGCGACGGCCTCACAAACAACGGGCGGTACCTCCGCCCACTCTTCCGGCACGTCTTCTCCCTCGCGCCGACGCACGCCCCGCGCGCTCTCGCCTTTATCGGACTTCCTTCATTCGTTCCAGTCGCTATGTGCGACTTCGCGCAGGCTCTTCTCGTCGCACACGCCCTCGCTGACCCCTCTCTCCTCCCGCCGACCTCTGCGCTCCTCGCCGACCTCCGTGCGCAGGAAGCCGCACTCGACAATCCAGCACGCATCGGGCACCGCATCGTGCAGCCCGGCGGAGGTCCCGCGTATCAAGACGCGCTCATCGCGCTCCTCCAGGATCGCCGGCTTCACGGCCCCGGCATTCCGCCCCGTGGTACGCCGTTCACTGAGCCTTGGCGTGTGTTCGCGGTGAATGAGACCGTCAACCTGCGCGAGGCGTGGCTGAAGTTGGAGGCGCGTGGCGAAGACGAGGTGCGCAAGTGGCTGGGCACCGTGAAGCGCGGGGATGAGGCGGAATGGGCGGATCTGATGGTAAGACTACTAGAGAAGTACGGAGATGAGTGAGCAAGAGTCTCCCAAGTCGTGGAACGTGGAGCGGTGGGACCCAGTCGAGTGAAAGACGACTAATCCGATCGTTTAATTGTGGTGGACACATCGCAACCCTATTACACATGTTATTCTGCTCATACTATCCTCTCAATGCATTACCAACTTTATTGTGACCCGCAGATGTCTCCGTAGAGTCGATGAATTGCCAGTGTCTGCGTATAAACGAGATTTCATGAACTAGCTTTGAACCAAGATAGGTAAAACGAAAGGAGCAAAATTGACTTTGCATTTCTGTTAAGACCGTCATTGGCCTCTCGCCTCGGCGACGCCTTGACCGTAGCCCGAAGCCCCACGCGATATGTGACACTCATGTGCTTATGTTGGAATACCTCGTAACACCAAGCATGGCAATACGATCCCGACTGTAGATCGCGGTAACACTCGAGTCTCGCATTCCCTCCAACACCGTCTGTATCCGCATGCTTGAGCGAGAGGTTGAGCGGTAAAATCTTCCTAGTCTTTATTTTTTACGGTCACGGTAGAGGACTTACCGGTGCCAGCGCTTCTAGGCCAAACGGGTATGGTTTCTGAATTGCGCCATCCATTGGAGGATGTCTATTGCTCTGTAATCTTCGCTGTGAGCTGACTTGCGACTTGGTCCACAATGTACAGCTGGTTCCGCCTCGCTCTTTCTCTTCTCCAGTTTCAAGTACCCCTTCCCTTGTCTAGCATATCGTCGACCGCCGATGTGCCCGCCAAACGTATCGCAATCGTGGGCGGAGGTACAAGCGGCATTGTGATACTCAAGACACTCCTCAACGACCTGCCCAAGGATTTGACACGAACTTGGGAGATTGTCCTCTTTGAACAACGTGACGACATCGGCGGTATCTGGTGAGCAAACTCGTCTCTACATTGCTATCGTGTAATGCTCAGTTCCGCCCCAAGGTACCCGACCCACATCCTCCACATCCACCAGACCTTCCAGAGTCACCACTATATCCAAGTCTCAGAACCAATACTCCACATCCACTAGTTAAGCGTGTTCTCTTCTCCACCAACTTAGAAAACTTGATATTTCTTCAGTGACTATTCCCCACTTCCCATTCCCCCTCGGCACATGCTTTTCCCAATCATACTTCGCACTCCAGTATCACAAATCAATACTCTCGCATTGGAACCTTTCTTCGTATATACGCTTACGCCACGAAGTTTTGGCAGCTGATTGGCACGGCGACAATATCTCAGGTCATTGGCAGCTCACCACATTGATCATGCACATAACCACATCGCTCACGCCAGATTTGATCATCTTATTGTCGCAAATGGACATTTTCACTATCCGTACGAGCCCCGGTCCAAGGGAAACAGGTGTGGGAAGCTCGGTGCTGGTCGAGAGATACACCACTCCGTCTACTATCGCGAACCTGAAGTTTACCGTGGTCACAACGTCCTTATTGTCGGAGGTAGCGCAAGCGGGCGAGACATAGCACAGCAAGTTGTGGGCTTCGCCAATTCGGTACGCGCCATTTACTTTTCTCCGCCGTGCTGTTTTCGGCTGACTAACGACCTCCCCTGGCCCCTAGACATACGTTTCCATCAGGAATAGTTCTTCCCTGCTACTCGAGCACTTTCCCTTCCCATACATCCCAGGTGTAGAGCGCGTCGGTACCATCTCACATTTCACTCCCCACGCACCTGTATTCGAGGATGGAACTTCACTCCCTCACATTGACACGGTCCTCCTCGCGACAGGCTACGATCTTCGCTTCCCTTTCCTGTCCTCCATCCGCAACACATCCGTCTCCACACCGCTCCCAGACCCAGATGACTGTGATGGCCTCACAAACAATGGACGGTACCTCCGCCCGCTCTTCCGGCACGTCTTCTCTCTTGCGCCAACGCACGGCCCGCATGCTCTTGCCTTCATCGGTCTCCCCATCTTCGTTCATAACGCTATGTGCGACTTTGCGCAGGCCCTTCTCGTCGCACACACCCTCGCCGACCCTCTCTCCTCCCGCCGACCTCTGCGCTCCTTGCTGATCTCCGTGCCCAAGAAGCCGCACTCGACGATCCAGCACGCATCGGGCACCGCATCGTGCAGCCCGGAGGAGGTCCCGCGTATCAAGACGCGCTCGTTGCGATCCTCCAGGATCGCGGGCTCCATGGCGGTGCCATCCCGCCAAGTGGTACGCCGTTCACTGAGCCCTGGCGTGTGTTCGCGTCGAAAGAGAACAACAACCTGTATGGAGCGTGGCTGAAGTTGGAGATGCGTGGCGAAGACGAGGTGCGCAAGTGGCTGGGCACCATGAAGCGGGGGGATGAGGCAGAATGGGCGGATCTGATGGTACGCGTGCTAGAGAAATATGGGGATGAGTGAGCAATGATCATTGTGGACATTAGGCGGAGGTACACATTCGAGTGACAGGGATAGCCTGATCGAATCATAGTGGGACCGCGTTTCTTGTGGTGGATACGTAGCAACCCTATGTACACATGCCATACTCATACTATCCTCTTAATGCACTAACTTGTGATCCGCAGATGCCTTCGTAGCATTGCCGGTGTCTGCGTATAAACAATCGCTAAGTGTGACAAATTTGATTGTGGGGTGGCAACTGAAGGCGATTCATCAAGTATTCTTTGACCGGAAAATGTGAGAACTGGACCACGCGGCCAGAGCCGTCGCCGACAATGGTGACCAAACTGGAGCATATAGCATGTAGACAGCATGGTCTCTGGCTGATTCCGCCACCGCCAATCCTTCTTTAGCTCCGGTATTCCTGCCTCGGCCTCATCAAAGTCAAGCGAAAGAATTTATGCGAGCTCCTCGTCTCGAAGCGGTCGGATCGCTAAGGTGAGATATTGTAAGACGGTAAGCCTGGTGTCATTCGGGTGTCGGTGCCTTTCTACCAATGACCATACTGAGGCCAGAACAGTGGACCTCGGAAATGGGCGTTCTCGCCTAGAAATAAAGACCGTTTATCCATTGAATTTTGTCGCTTAATTGTTGCTGAAGTTGTTCAACGGGCAGCGAATATTTAAATTTGACCCAACCTTTTCGCACTTTGGTCACGCATTGTCACACTGACGGGAGCATCCGAACATCGGTATGATTCATCATTTCTATTTCTGTCCTCGCTCGCTTCCTCTGTTCGTTTCGAGTTCTCGCCTTCAATTACAGTACCTCGTGAATAGTCCACTGTCTTACCCACTCGGTTGCTGGCAGTAGTCTCGCCAAGCCTGCCATGTTTTTGTTACCAGTCGCCGCCTAATCCACCCATGCTATCTGGTTTTCCATCTCGTTTCGAAACGGTATGGTCTGTGGCAGACCGTAACCTTTCGGGACTTCCTTTTCGTGAAACAATACTGTGCTGAGCTGGTACTGAGGGGCATTGCTTTACTCAGGGGTCTTCGAATTTCGGCCTTCCACGGCTTCTATTTGCTTCCGAAGATAACTTGAAGGTAACCACCCTAGTCCTCGCTTATGCACGTTCCGAGTCCCACATACCTTCGTGGCAGACTAGATACACTGTGTCAGCTGCGCATCGAAGTGCGGTCGGCGCGGTATCTCTAAATACGGGCACGGCCTTATTGTGGTTGTTCCCTATCTGGAGAGTTGGCAACCCCTCAACTCGCGAAGAGCCTCGGACATGAACTCGGGCAAGCCCAGTTCAGCAAAAGAAACTCACTGTCGGCTGTGGGAACTCCCAAGTATTAGCTCTCTCCGACCAGTCCCAAGGGCAGTCCGCGCTGGAACGCAGACTAAGGCGCACAACACCGAGCTCGTAACGGACTTCTCTTCTGAAGCTTGCGGCTAGAGGTCGAGGCGGCCGTGGATGTGTGGCATACTATGACACGTCGTTTGTACCCTGATTCCAAGCGGTCCCGATGCAACCATGTGGGTGAGTCGATGTGATATAGATGGCAATCACGTTCACTAGATTGTCCAAATCCTTTTACCCGTTATGCTTTTGTTTACCGATCGATTATGTGACGGAGTATCTTCGTCGGTTCCCTCAAACGATGAACAATATTTGTTTGTTTGATCTACAGATCATTCAAATGACAAAGGTACTCCAACTTGAGCCCGACCCGTCTTGATTGCGCAGCAGTTTGTTGCCCCTACCAATACGCTCTAGTATATCTTAATGTGCAAGATATGATGCTTTTACTCCCACATACCAGGCACCTAATTACTAACCGCGACGTTGACTACTGTAGCTTTTGCGCGCGTAGGCAGGACTTCCATGCGTTCTCGGGCTTGCTGGCTTGCGCTCTCCGGATTCGTCTCAGAAGGGTCACAGTAACGAAGCACTCTTCTATGGTATGGTCCAGAACACCGCCTGATCGGATATAACCCTTACATCACTCTGTCGCTTCTTTCCGTGCGCTCTCATAAAAGCCGTTCTGATTGAGAGGTGGTTCCCAAGTCCGAGTCATTCGGTTGCCTGCCTGTCTCCATGGCTGCTCCACGTGTTTCGCAGGCCTCTCTTTCAATGGAGTCTGGGGGAAAGGGGAATGAAGACCACGTAATCGCTGTCAACACGGGTTTAGACGACTCCCAAGTGGACGAGCGAAAGCTCGTGAGGAAGATCGACCTCCATCTTATTCCTTGGCTGTCGCTACTCTATCTTCTCAGTTTCTTGGACCGCACGAGTATCGGAAACGCGAAGGTATTTTCTTACTATTTCCTGTTCAACTGGAGACTTTACCTCCTTTCCATAGCTCTATGGGCTGGAGAAGTCTCTCCATTTAACTGACAAGCAGTACCTGTTAGCCCTAACCCTTCTTCTTCCCATATGCCTTGTTCGAGGTGACCAACTCGTCACTTCATCAGCGTTATCTTTGGCCTCAACACCCTCTAGGTGCCATCTAATATTTTCCTCAAGCACCTCCGGCCCTCACTATGGCTCTCGGGGCTCATGCTTCTTTGGGGAATTATGATGGTACGTGATGCTATAGGACCTCTTGGTCTAAACACCGAGTCACAACGGCTGTATGCAAGACTGTGCAAGGTCTGGTACACAACTACGGTGGTCTTCTTGGTACGTACGCTCTCGTCTTTCTGATTATACAGTAGTTCTTCTGATTAACTTCGTTCCGTGCGCAGGCCTGCGCTGGATGCTCGGTATGATGGAAGCTGGCCTGTTCCCAGGAATGCTTACTACCTCTCCTGGTATGCACACATCTCACTGCCTTTTTGAACTACTCAACCCCTCTGATGTTCTCTTTGCACAGCTGGTACAAGCGCTGCGAGTACGGCATTCGCACTGCCATCTTTTTTTCCGCTGCTTCCGTATCTGGCGCATTCGGCGGTCTGCTTGCAGTAGGCGTCATATCTCTTGCAGAATGAGCATCCATGACATACCCTTTATCTCGCGGGTACCAGGCGGCCATCTCAAACATGGATGGAGTAGGGGGGAAGCCCGGGTGGGCGTGGATATTCATCCTGGAAGGCTTGGCGACGGTTGTTGCTGGCGCGGCCTCGTTCTTCATCATCCAGGACTTTCCTGACACCGCACGCTTTTTGTCCGAGGCTGAGCGCGCTATGGTTATCCGACGGCTGCAGGACGACGATCAGTTCTCTGCCGGCGGCGAGAAATTCAAGATACGAAACATCGTAAACAGTCTCAAGGACTGGAAAACGTGGCTCGGAAGTGAGCTTGACCTCTCTGTCATCTTTTCAACTGCATTCCTTGGGCTCACTCGTGCCACTATAGTTGGCATGTATGTTGGCTGTGCCATGCCTCTGTACGCCTTTGCGCTTTTCCTTCCAAGCATCATTCATGAGGTGCGTCTATCCATTCTACAATTTCATAGCGTCAAGTCCATCCATGAAATCCTGCATCATGTGTCCCATCTAGCTCGGTGAGTACATTCTCACGATACGATTTTCAAGGATGTGTCACCATTCTGACCTAGTACGTAGGGTACAAAGCAACGCCTGCTAACCTTCTCACGGTTCCCGTGTACACTTTTGCTTGTATCGTCACCTGTCTCGTCGGTTTCGCAGCGGACAGGTTACAACAGAGAGGCATTTTTAACATGTGCGGTTATTGCGCCTCTACTTGCACACCATACTGACTCGAGAACAGTGCTCTATCCTGCGTAGGAGGTCTGGCCTATATTGTTCTGATAGTATCCAAGACACCTGCTTTGTCCTATGTCGCCGTATACTTTGCTGCGGGGTGCGTTGGGTAGTGTATGATGGTTTGAGATCTGACCTCTCTCGTCAGCGGTATCTATCCCCAAATTCGTAAGTGGCAGTGCTATGATAAAGAGAAATGCAGTCCCAAAATCAACTCACCTGCAATGCAGCTAATACGATGTAAGTGCTCGTTATATGCATCACAATGGATGCAGTGATAACCCGCTTCCACCACCAGAGCGTGGGTATCAAACAACGTCGAAGGCTCCTACAAGCGTAGCGTGTCGCTTGCAATGGTCATCAGTTTGTAAGTCCGCAGGACCACCGTGCCTCTATAACCCAATAGAGCCTTTCCTCTTCCCAGTGGGAACCTCAACGGGGCAGTCAGTTCGAACGTTGTACGTGCCATTCTCTCTCTTCCTAGGTGGTCAATCCATCGACTTACCTCGAGCCTTGCAGTACCGCGCTTCCGATGCACCATGTATCGCCTCGGCCATGGACTCGTGCTTCTGTACATCGGCATCGGCATCATCTCTTCGATCGCGTACTACGTGTTCTTACGCCGCGAGAATGCCACACGTGGTCGTGGAGAGCGTGACGAAGTGATCGAGGTGATTTCAGGGAGAACGAGGGAGCTGAGGAACGTGAAGAGCGCGCACGGAGAAACGGACGCTTCGCCAGTGTCGAAGAGGCTAAACGAGAGAAGGGCGATCGATGGAGTGGGTACCGATACATTCTGTGAAGCTAAAACAAGACACATATGTAATCATACATTCTCGTAGACGAAACAAAAGGTCGCGGGCAGGTAATCCCTATGATTGTAGCAGTAGCAGAGTAAAACGAGTGATCGTCACCAAGGTTGAGTATATTCCAAACTAGCCAGTAGCTATAGTCAGTGGCGTGCCCTCCTCGGAGAGGGAAGCATGTGCTCTCAAAAGATTTTTTACCACCGAAGGAGTTGGAAATGGCCCGAATTTGGTTCGGTCATCATTTGGAGGGGTCATAAGGTTAAGCCACACACATATGTCCTAGACTGTCCCCGCCGCGGAGGACGTCTTGGCTATTTTGAAGGTAGAGTGCTACATGTAGAGCATTGCCGATCACCAACTCGTTAACGCGTTATCAGGCAGAGTTTGGGCCTTGAACGTGAACGGCTCGATGAGATGTCATGTGCTTGCTTGCGTTGGAACCCCTCGTAATACCAAGCATGGCGATACGATCCCTGACCGTAGATCGCCTGCTTGGTGACACTCGTGCCTCGCATTCCCTCCAACACCGTCTGCACCCGCATGCTTGAGCGAGAGGTTGAGCAATAAGATCTTCCTGGCCCTTTTTTTACGCCATGACTCAGAGAACTTGATGATGCGAAGACAAAGCGGTCGCCACGGGATTCCCATAGTAGAGGGAGAAGTTACCAGACTCGTATACTGCCAGTGTAGTAAGTACCATCATCACGGTAGAGGGCTGACCGCTGCCGGCGCTTTTAGGCCAATCCGGGGGGTGGCTTCGCCACCTTCCATTGCGATTATGTCGTACGTACTGCTCTGTAATCTTCGCCTGCGAGCCGTCTTGCGACGTGGCCACGCACAATGCTCAACTGGTTCCGCCTCGCTCTTTCTCTCCTCCAATTCCAAGTGCCCCTTCCCTTGTCTAGCGTTTCATCGACCGTCGATGTGCCCGCCAAACGTATCGCAATCGTGGGTGGGGGTAGAAGTGGCATTGTGATGCTCAAGACACTCGTCGACGACCTGCCTAAGGATTTGACACGAACTTGGGAGATTGTCCTCTTCGAACAACGCGACGACGTCGGTGGTGTCTGGTGAGCAAACTCATCTCTACGCTGTCATCGTGCAATGCTCAGTTCCGCCCCAAGGTATCCCGACCCACATCCACATCCACCAGACCTTCCAGAATCACCACTATATCCAAGTCTCAGAACCAATACCCCACATCCTATTAGTTAAGCGTGTTCTACTCTCCTCCAACCTTAGAAAGCCTGATGTTTTATCAGTGACTATTCCCCACTTCCCATTCCCCCTCGGCACAGTGCTCTTTCCCAATCATGCATTCGCATTTCAGTATTACAAATCAATCATCTCGCATTGGAACCTTTCTTCGTATACACGCTTACGCCACGAAGTTTTGGCAGCTGATTGGCACGGCGACAATATCTCAGGTCATTGGCAGCTCACCACATTGGATCATGCACACAACCACATCGCTTACGCCAGATTCGACCATCTCATCGTTGCAACTGGACGTTATCACTATCCATATGAGCCCAGGTTCCAAGGACAACAGGTGTGGGAAGCCTCTGTACCTGGTCGAAAGATGCTCCACTCCATCTTCTATCGCGAACCCGAAATGTACCGTAGTCGCAACGTCCTTATTGTCGGAGGTGCCGCAAGTGGGCGAGACATAGCACAGCAGGTTGTGGGTTTCGCCAATTCGGTACGCACCGTCTACCTTTCTCCGCCCCCGCCACCCGAACTCTTGAGCCTTCAGCTGATTAATGACCTGCCTTCTTTCCGCTGTTCCCCAGACATACGTTTCTATTCGGAGTAATTCCCTGCTACCCGACCTCCCTCCCTTCCCATACATCCCGGGCGTAGAGCGCGTCGGTACCATATCGCATTTCACTCCCCAAGCACCTGTATTCGAAGACGGAACTTCGCTCCCTCACATTGACACAGTCCTCCTCGCGACAGGCTACGATCTGCGCTTCCCTTTCCTTTCTTCCATCCGCAACACATCCGTCTCCACACCACTCCCAGATCCAGATGACTGCGACGGCCTCACAACCAACGGGCGGTACCTCCGCCCGCTTTTCCGGCACGTATTCTCCCTCGCGCCGACGCACGCCCCGCACGCTCTCGCCTTCATCGGTCTCCCCCCCTCTATGTGCGACTTTGCGCAGGCCCTTCTCGTCGCACACACCTTCGTTGACCCCTCCCTCCTCCCACCGACCTCTGCGCTTCTCGCCGACCTCCGTGCGCAGGAAGCCACACTTGACAACCCAGCACGCGTCGGGCACCGCATCGTGCAGCCTGGCGGAAACCCCGCATATCAAGATGCGCTCGTCGCGATCCTCCAGGATCGCGGGCTTCACGGTGGCGGCATTCCGCCCCGTGGCACGGCGTTCACCGAGCCCTGGCGTGTGTTCGCGACGAAAGAGATCTCCAACCTGCGCGGAGCGTGGCTGAAGTTGGAGGCGCGTGGCGAAGACGAGGTGCGCAAGTGGCTGGGCACCGTGAAGCGCGGGGATGAGGTGGAGTGGGCGGATCTGATGGTGCGACTACTAGAGCGGTACGGGGATGAATCGATGCTTGATCAAGGTTTTCCCAAGGTCGTGGGACGTGGAGCGGTGGGGTGACAGAGACGGCTGATCGGATCATAGTGGGCGGCGTTTCTTGTGGTGGACAAATAGCAACCTATGTACACAGTGCTATACTCATACTATCCTCTTAGTGTATTCCCAATTTTTCTTGTGATCTGCAGATGTCTTCGTGGCATCGATGAACTACCGATGCTGTACTGTACGGATGACGCAGCCGAGAGAGGCACGGAGGCGCTCCATAGACGTGAACCCAGGCCGGCCCAACCTACCTGTTCTGCAGTGTCTCTGAGGATGTCGAACGAACAAAACGGCGAGGTTGCTGAGCAACGCCGTACTGTAGTCGAGTGAGTGGTAGAATCATGGCCTACGTCATTGGTAGAATATAGAAATGGCCTTTCTATATTTGGCACCTGTTTTCAAGCCGAGATGGCGTCACCTGGAACGTCCGCACCTTCTCTTACCAGTTGTCTCCCAGCTCTATTCACTCCAGCCCGAACAATGAAAGTCCAACCCACAGATCTCAAAGACGAAGAAGTGTTTACCCCGTACCAAAATTGTCCTGATGAAGTAGAAATTACCTATGGTGGCTGTCTTCCCATACACCATTGGTGCTTCCTAGGCGAGATCACAGAGAGTGTGGTCACGACTCGACTGTGTCTTACGGTGAAGGATAGAATGGGGAAGGAAGTCACCGTGAGCTTTTACCTCGATTCACCTGAATCTGGAGGAGGCTCTTTGGGAGGCTTCAAATACTTCACACCTGGAATCTTCCCCGTCCATCCCAATATCCCCAAGTCCCTCACCAAAAAGGGAAACACGATAGCTATTCTTTACCCTCAGCAGCACGAGTTCGCAGATACGTCTATTGGGTTTAGAATTGAAAACGGAGATTATGTGCAGGTAGGACCTATTCTATCAGAGGAGAACCTGCTAAAAGGTCGACATACTTAGTTTTTCCCATGTACCTTGGAACGACTCCTTGCTCTTGGCGATCGCATTTTGTCTAGATCGAAGGGTGGCAGGGCCTGTTACAAGTGCAACAAGACCGCCAGCCAACGTTGCTCTGGTTGTAACGTCACCCGGTATTGCGGCAAGGTCAGCAGCCAGTCACCAGGCTCTGGACATTATGCCTACGAAGTGAAGAGCTGACGCTTATTCCCACGCAGGATTGTCAAGCAGGTGACTGGTCTGATGGCGGTCACAAAAAGGATTGCAAATTGCTCAGGCAAGTCGCAACGCTGATGAAGCAGGACTGGGAGGACTTCAACGAATACTACACATTTCCACTCCCAGAGGGGTAGATTTGCAGGTCACCGTGACGCTGAAGTGAGTGGGTCAGTTTGTGGTCATGAATACATATCGTTTATGAATGGTATGGACTAAGGTTTCCCAACTGAAGTTGGTAGTTCAAGTGGTCGTGTATGAAAATGGCATCTCCGCCTCTTTGGTGTAACTGTACCTACCTTCATCTTCTCACCTTGCTATTTTCTTACCACCCTTGTGTATACAAGTGGAAGTAACTGAGAAAACAACATTTGTATACCACGTTTTAGCGACGGCTCTGCCTTGTGAGCGTTAGTCATTGCCTAATGCCTGTACATGACTTTGCCCACCCAGGGAACGGATCGTCCAAGTTGCGCCAGTGACGGGAAAAGAGTGGTACCAGAGGATATGCTCGATATGCAAGTGGACTTTCTAAATCTGATGTCTCCGGGTTTTCAAGCTCAGACGGCGTCATCTGGAATAGCTTCCGCATGCCTGTGTCTCGTCTCCTACTTGTGACCAGCCAGCTCTGTTCACTACAGGTCGAACGATGAAAGAACGCTTGGCACTCACCAATCTTAGGGACAAGGAAGTGTTTCCTTCGTTCATGGAATGCCCTCATGAAAAAGACGTTCCCTATCCCAATTCCGACTATTACGAACCCGAGGAGGGCCTCAATTATCCTATAATTCATCGGTGCTTCCTAGGCGATATCACAGAGAGTGTGGTCTTGTCTCGACTATGACTTATGGTGAAGGGCAGGATGGGCAAGGTAGTGACCGCTCGCTTTCACCTCGATTCAAGTAAATTTGGAAAAGCCCTCGCAAGGCACACAGACGGGCGATCCAACTTCCCTAATGTGCCTAAGTCCCTCACCAAGAAGGGCAACATGATAGCTATTCTCTACGCCATGCGGCACGACTTCGAGGATGGCTCTATCGGGTTTAGAATTGAAAATGCAAATCAAGTGCAGGTAGGACCTATTCCATTAGATGAGAACCTACTGACAGATCTACCTACTCAGTTTTTCCCTTGTACATTGGAACGATTCCTTACTCTTGGCGATCGCATTTTGAGTAGTGATGTTTCCCAATCGGACGGCGTCCAGGCCTGTTACAGGTGCAACTCGACAGCTAGCCAACGTTGCTCTGGTTGTCATGTCACCTGGTATTGCGGCGAGGTCAGTAGCCAGTCACAGGCTCTGGACGTTATGCCTTACGAACCGGAGAGCTGAAACTCATGCAGGATTGTCATGTAGGTGACCGGTCTGATGGTGGTCACGAGAACGATTGCAAATTGCTCAACGAAGTCGCGACGCTGATGAAACAAGATCGGAAGCACTGCCCCAAAGAACTCAGGTTTCCTCTTCCAAAGAGGGAGATCTGTGTCACAGTGAGCTGAAGGGCATGGGCTGTCGTCGAACTGGCCAGTCGTTTTGTGGTCATGAATACATATCGGGTACGGGCTCAGATGTCTCAAACACAGTAAAGCTGGTAGCTGTCGTGTATGAAAATGGCGTCTCCGCCTCTCCGTTTTAATTGTATCCCACTTGGTTTCTCACCTTGCGACCTTCCGCGTATAAATAACTGAATGTCCTGAATGAATGCAAGTGGACGTGACTGAGAAAACGGCGGACGTTTACCAACTCGGCTGCTCTTACCTTGTGAGCACATGCCAGTGTCTCTGCTCGCCCAGGAATCGGAACGTCGCCACATACCACAAGCGTGGGTAAGGACGCCGCCTTGATTGAGGTAGTTGGGTAAATTATGTAAGCGAACGCCGTGAACGCGTGAACGACGTTCATACGTTCATATGGCAGTGGACATTCTACACCTGGCGTCAATTGCTTCCTTTTAAGCCAGATGGCGCCACCCAGGGCATGCAGCCTCCACAGCCCCCTTTCTTGTCTCCTACTTGTGACCAGTTGGGTTTGTTCACTTCAGGTCAATCAATGAAAGAAAGCTTGACACCCAAAACCAGTCTTCGAGACGAGCAAGCGTTTCCCTCTTTCGAGGACTGTCCTCACGAGAACGACGTTCCCTATACCTACTACGGCGAACGTGAAGCTGGCGTCTATCATCCTATACGCCACTGGTGCTTCCTAGGCGAGATCACAGACAGACTAGTCTTCAATCGACTATGTCTTAGGGTGAAGGACAGAAGCGGCGAGGAAGTACCTGCTAACTTTCACCTTACCCCACGTGAAGGTCCAAGAATGTTTACACCTGGAATGTCCAACTTTCCCGTCCATGGCAATATCCCCGAGTCCCTCACCGAAAAGGGAAACACGTTAGCTATTCTTTACGGCCAGCAGCACAACTTTATGGATGGATCCATCGGGTTTAGAATTGAAGAAGCAGATCTAGTGCAGGTAAGACCCATTCAACCGGAAAGGGGCCTTCTAAAAGATCGACATACTTTTTAGTTTTTCCCATGTACTTTGGAACGACTTCTCGCTCTCAATGATCGCATTTTGACCAGTGTTTCCCCATCGGATGGTGTCCGGACCTGTTACAAGTGCAATGCGACGGCTAATCAACGCTGCTCTGGTTGTCACGTTACCTGGTATTGCGGCAAGGTCAGTGACCGGCCAGAGGGCTCTGAACATCATGCCCCTACGAACCCAAAAGTTGACGCTTATTTTTCCACGTAGGATTGTCAAGTAGGTGACTGGTCCGACGGTGGTCACAAGAAGGAATGCAAATTGCTCAACCAAGTCGCGACGTTGATGAGGCAGGATTGGGTGCACTTCCACAAACACTACACTTTTCCACTTCCAAAAGAGTAGATTCGCGGGTCACAGTGAGCCTGCTGAAGGGAAAGAGTTGTCATCAAATTGGCTGATCATGGGAATGGTTTTGTGGAATACTTAACGTTCATGAACATATCGACTCGGAACATCTCAACTGTAGTTGATAGTTGTAGAATTTGAAAATGGCATCACAGCCTCTGTAACCCACTCCTACACTGCAATCCTCTTGCCTATCCAATGCAAACTCTACAGCCAAACGATGAGAAACGGTCACCGATTTCTGAGCACTCTACCACCCAGTAGGTGTGCCTTGTCATGGTGACATCACGAAATGTGCACATCTGATTGTAATTGACTTGGTGATTGTCAGTGATGTGATTGATCGCCGCGAGCTGAGTGTTGTTCTTTGACGAGTATGAAGCTTATACCGTACCAGTAATCGGTATCCTTTCAAATTTTATGTACCTCCTCGAAGTGCGGGTCATATTCTCATGAAGTGTCATGAATTAATGCAAGAGATGTTAGGATATTATAAACTACAAGAGCGTCCGTCAAGCGCGTCAACTCTATAATCTTCGCCACTCTCACCCCTGCGCACGCACAGCCTTTGTCTCCGCTTTGCGGTCTCGTGCTTCTCGGGAGTCCTTGATCCACTGTTCAACGTCGTCCACTGCCTGGAATGCGCGTGTCTTATACGACATCAAGTATCCTTGCAGACTAGCCATCGAGAATTCGCGCTCGGGTATGAGTGACGCAAATTGTTCTGCGAGGTGTTCAATTTTCTTCCTTGATAGTCTTGGCGCGCGCGTTGAGTGGGCAGTGCCGCTGTATTTGGGTGGCGCATCGCGTACAATACTCTTCGGCTCGGATGATGTGCCAGTGCGACCGGTATCCTCCTTTATTGGCGTGTTTGGCGTTACATACCCGGAGTCGCTAGACACATCATCACATTCGTCCTCCTCCTCGTGCGTCGGAGCGCCTTCACCGTCGGGGGTGTTCGGAATGTAGAAGTGTTTGTACATCTCCCTGGCCTGGTACCGACTGGCGAGACGGAACTCAACATGAAGGTCCATGCGGCCTGGACGCGTGAGTGCAGGATCAAGGATGTGGTATCGATTGGTAGTTGCAAACAGAATACGGCCTTCCTGTGCCGAAATACCGTCAAGCGCGTTGAGTAGTCCTGAGAGTGAGATCTTGCATCCACTGGATCCGGAGTCTGCACCGCTACCTCGTTTCTCATCTGGCTTGTCAGATTCATCATCAGGGTCATCGGGATCACCCCGTCGTGATGGATCGCGGTGCCTGGGATCCTCGAGTTCTGTACCAGATACATCACGAGTAAGTCCATGTGTGAAGGCTGCATCAATATCCTCCATGATCGCAACGCATTGCTCCGGAAGTGCAGAAATCAACGAGTTAAGGCTGGCATCGTCGAGACCAATTTTGGAGAGGGAAATTATGTATATGTCAAGGCCGAGCTCTCCGGCCAGACTGTGGATGATAGAAGTCTTGCCAGACCCAGGGGCCCCATACAGGAGATATCCACGCCGAAAAGGGATACCTAAATGCGTTGGTTAGACGCCAATGAACCGAAACAAAAGACGAGAGACGTACCCCGATCAGCATACCATTTTTTACTTTTCATAAAATCACGGGCATCATCGAGAAGCAGCTCCTTGATACCTTCATCAAGCACAATGGAGGTCAAAGGACGCTTGGGCCGCGATGCGACGTGACTCCAATCATCACCGTACCTGGTACGTACAAATCAGTGGAGAGCTCTTTCGAAGATCACCGAACTTACTTCTCGCTGGCGTAAATATCGATCTTGTCGCTTCTTGCAGATATCCATTTCTCTCTCGCCTCAATAATCATGGTGTCAAGGATAGATCGGTCACGAGAGAAGATGCTGTGAGAGAAGTTTCAGAGAAAATTCTGGTAGGTATAAACCACAGATACGGACGTGATGGTTAGGGTCGACTTGTCCATGCTCCAACGACTCTCTTCCTTAATTCGGGAGATGGTGACATATCTACCCTTATACCACATCCTATAACTTGCAGTATAAGAGGGTAGATATCGGACAGATCGTTTTCTCCGTTGTTGCAACTGATCATCCTCATCCTCGTAGAGCGTTAGAGAATCTCCGCCCAGGCAGAAATCTCCCGTGCTGACTGAGAAGTCTCGGAATTCACGCCACTGAGGAAGAGAAGACAGCCAGAACATCATCCAGCCTGAACCCGAATCAGTCAGCGAATAAGATGCGAGGAAAAGGCCTCTCACTGTACGCTACGTCTTCACTTTCGAAGGTCGCCGTGATGAAGAACCGGTCCAAGAGACTCGAATAAGAAGCCAAGTAGAGACGACGAAGGGTCTCCAAGGCGCCACCGAGGACAATGAGCTTGAAGTAGTCGCGAAGGGCGGAGATAGAGTATATGAACGTCATCAGGGAAGAGAAATCGGTCGGCATTCGCATAGGGGTAGCCATCGCCGTCGCATTGTGTGTTGCGTTCGCGAGTGTGCCATCTAGTGTGATCTCGGCGGTGTCGTTCAGTAGCGTAAGAAGTGGCTGAACGACCTGAGCAAGTGAGAACATGGCTATCATGTCCAATGCGAACAGGTCTGGGTGAAAGAAATGGGCTCCTCAACCACCCATCTTATACCCCATGCCACAAGGTGGTCGCAATACCATGAGAGACCGGTGACCCGACAGGAGCCGGATGACTTGACCGTGACTCACAAGGCACGCTGATCTGGCGCTTTGTGCTGACTCGACACTGCCTACCCGACCCGAGCTCAACTTCCATTGTCCTTTCAGAACAGCCTCAAGTGGCAGTGGCATTACGCACTGTATTAGCATCAGACCGCGAAGTGCGGACTTTCCATTGGATCTACAGTATTTGTAGAGACTGGATAATTCTCCAGGCTGGCTGGTACTGCATTCGAATTTGTCATCTGTTCTTGCTTTGCAAGTTCATCCTCGAGCATCATACCTGAGCCTGGTCGCTTTTCTTTCCGACCGGGTCCAGTGCTGTATCTCGGTGTTTAATGTTTAGATGTTTAGGGAATTACCAATACCGCAGGAGGTAGGCCTGGCCACTGAGCGCCAGAGAACTCTGGCCTGGAGCATTATCGAGAGTTCCTAGATCCGGCGGAAAGGTGCCCAATACACCCCATTCCTCATAGACCAGTGACCTGGTAAATGAAGGGGTAAACCTGGTCACGGGCCTTGCTATGCTGTACTGTAACTTCACAAAAGAAACGTGAGTGCCCCTGCGACGCGAAGGGTCGAGCCTGTGGCACTCTGTGTCCGACTTACGTACCTAGAAGGGTTTGCAGGGTCGTCTTTGCCCACTTATGAAATAGGGACATCCAAGGGGGGTTGTTCTGGCGAACTGAGTACAGAATGGCTAGGGATGTGCACTGATGGTGCCATTCTGGACTTTTGAGTTTTGGCAGTTGTGCATTGATCCTATTTTGATCTGTTGTCTATGCGGAACCCACTGTAATCTGTAATTTGGGGGGACAGAGAGCAGTGCCTGAGGCCTGAGGGTCGTGGCCTTCTGTGACGGGAACCCACCTCCAGTCGCGGAATGCACAGGATTGCTTTATGGACCTCTTACACGTGCAACTGTGAGGAACTGTGCACCGTGCTGGTCAAGATATAATCGAAACCCAAAACATTCGACACCCCCGGTGTCTTTTCGGTCTCGCCCACCATTCATTCATCCGAGTCGCTTATAAGCGCCTAGCAAACAACTCTAGATTTGCTGTCAACAAGATCTCTCTTCGTCGGTCAATTGTGTTAGGATGTCTCTTGCGTCACTGGATCTTACCCATGTTCTTTGTGAGGCTTCCCCATTTCTCTACGACGCTGACCTGATAATGTAGACAACTCGTCTTCAAATTTTGCTCTCGCAATGGCTCTTGTCACTCTTTCCCCGATCCTTCTAATGGCAAGTGTCGAGTTTCCTCAGGCCTGACGCCGCATGTTCAACAACAAGTAGCCCTCATATGCTGCCCTTGCCATCTTCACGCGTGAGATTACCATCATCAATATGTGGGCTGGGCAGTTCTGCTGTGAAGCATTCAACCTTGCGGTCAAGCGATTAGTGAAGGAGGGACGGCCTCCAGGTACGTGGTGATGTCCAAGACTCTACTGGTGTTTATAATGGGTGACCATACTACTAGGTAGCGTGGGCAACGGCTATGGCTTTCCTCCTCTCACAGCCAATATATGGCGTACTTTGCAACTTTCTTGATCCTCCATTTGCACTTCAAGCACAAGTTCGTACCGAGTGGTTATGGATAGTCGACCAGGCCTCACAGGCCTCGGTATATCTTGCAATAGTCGCATGGGCCGTGACGGTTGCTTACTCGAGGTATGAATCATTATGAAATCAAAGTTGGTCGTATAAGACCTGACAGGCCGTATTGGAGGTATCATCTTTCCTACCATTCCGTCTCGCAAATACTCTGGGGAGTCTCCATTGGCATCACTTTTGGTCTCAGCTTTTATACCCTCACGGAACTAATTCCGGCCCAAGACCCAACTCTTTGCTCGGGAAGGCGCGAGCATTCCTTTTGATGAACCCCGTGTCCACATGGTTGCGAATCCGAGATGGCTGGGCAGTATGGTCGGACAGCGGTACCGAGAACCAATGGCAGTTATGGCAACGGGAATGGAGGAAGCGAACAAAGACCAGGCTGCACGTGAATTAGATTTATAAACCCCGATCATAGGTTAGGGTTCTTCGGGAGATGTCTGTTCCCACCTCCACGCACATACCCGTTTTAACCACCATTGAAGAATGCAGATCATGGAGGGATAAAGCGTTCGAAGATAAGAAATCGGTAGGATTTGTACCTACCATGGGGGCTTTACACGATGGTCACCTATCCCTTGGTACGTGCGCAGATTCCATAACAGAACCCAGTCGGAGATTGATGCCCCACCAGTGAAACGCTCGCTTGCAGAGAACGATTTGACTGTCGCCTCTATTTTTGTCAACCCAGCGCAATTTGCGCCTCACGAGGACCTTGCGACATACCCACGTACTCTTCCGCATGACCTTTCTCTTCTTTCAACCCTCGTGTACCAGCCTCTTGGTGTTAATTCATTGCGCACGCCTTCTGCTGTATTCGTGCCGTCAGTGAAGGATATTTACCCATCAGGAATAAGTCAAGACGTCGCCGAACAAAAAGGCACATTCATCGAAGTCAAGGGTTACGGGGAGCAGATGGAAGGGCGCAGCAGGCCGACCTTTTTCAGAGGCGTTGCTACTGTTGTCACCAAGCTGTTTAATATCATCCAAGTGCGCACCGTACCTGATGTAAATGTCGGAGACGAGTGCTCATCCGTCGTCAGCCAACCAATGCGTACTTCGGTCAGAAGGACATCCAACAAGCGCTCCTCCTGCGCCGTCTTGTTGGCGATCTACACCTCGCTCACCCTACGCCCAGCCGGTTGCACATCATCCCTACCACGCGTGATCCCATTGATTGCCTCGCTCTTTCTTCGCGCAATGCATACCTCACCGCTGCCGAGCGCCAGCGAGCTCCTGTATTCTACGCCGCCCTGCAGGAAGCCGCTCGCGCGTGGGCCACCGGGGCAAGCAAGCGGGAAGCTATACGACATGCACTTGAACGATTGGAAGTAGCCAAGAACGAAGGAGAGAAGCACGGTATCGAGATCAGGGTGGATTATGTCGAAATGAACGACCCAGACACCTTCGGGGCAATAGGCGATGAACAAGTACAGCGACCCGATGGCGCTCTGGTCATCCTGAGTGGGGCGGTGTGGTTTGGCCGGACAAAGCTGATCGATAACATAATTATAGGCAACACGGAAGGGGTGATTGCAGAGCCAAAATGATGTGAGCGCTTTCGTTGAAGCGTACTATGTCCAGGGTCACGATTTTGTCTGAAGACGGCACAGGATCTCTGTAAGCAAGCCAATGTCTCGACCAACCGAGAGTAGGGAGGTGCAGAGAACCGAGGAGGAGACAGTGCTGTCTCTCAATATCTCAATTCCAATCCAGCAGAGCGATGTAGTGGCTGAGCTGAATTGTATGGGCTGATCATAGAAGAAGCTCGTGCACCTGTGGTTCGCTGGTTCGGTTCCCGACCGAACGAGGGACCTGGGAAGGCCTCGCGTCCATTTTCTAGTAAGAACGCGTTTCAACAGGCCGGAAGATTGATGAGAGCGCCTTTGCGTCATTGATAAAAACAGTCTTTTGATGAATATTGGCCTATTAGAGAGACTCGACGAGAGCACCGTGCCCCGAGAGGAACTGGTTCGAGTACCGTTGAGGCTAAGGCACGTGGTTCATGGTGAAATCCGTAGCGTCCTTCTTGGTGGCGTCCATAGTGGCCCCTACGGTTTCGTTGTCAGGATGTCTCCGTCTCAGCTTCAGAAACGCATCACTGTGATATCAAGTGGTCGCCTACCTTCCAGTAGGCTCTTCGAACTGGGTGTCTCCCGACCTTTCGTCCACCAGGCATGGTCTACTACCTCGTCAAGTAGTTACTACTCATGTCGAAGGGTGTTGAAGTCAGGTCGACGTCGTTTTTCCTTCCAACCAGGAACTCGATGCAGCGTTCAGAGAGCTCGAAACTGATTACTGTACCTCGCGTGCTCCACTGTCCGAGGTATACCAGACTCTCCATTCGTGCAGTCAAGAACCTGGTCGTTCTGGGTGCGCTTTGTCGTAGTCTTGTCTGCGGGTGCAATTAAAGAGTGCAAAAGCGATCTACACGTTGCCAGTACCGGTGCTTTTCTCCCCGATGCTTGGTCCAGCAGGGACGGGAGCATCGTGCTTAGTGCTGGCAAGGAAACGTTCGAGGCTTTGGGTCTGCCTGGCGTCAAATTTTCGTCGTACATGACAGGGGCGCCAGAGCAGTACCGTATGTCTGGAATCCCACCGCTTACAATTTCTCACCCGATTCTGCCGGCAGTCATTAATATCTCGATGAGCGCGCCAACTACGAATGTCCGAAGCCATGACTTCATTCTCGATTCGTTCACTCGATGGGACCAGTCCCGCGAGGACTCTGGAGTAGGGCAGTGGGATTTCGCGTTCCATATCTCACCTGGTTTTTACTTTTCTCGCACACTCTTCTGTAGTCTGAAGGTAAACCGTGCGTTTGCAGATGAAGGGACGGGGCCACTTTCAGCCTCCCGCACTCAGCTTCACAAGGTAAGGCCAACCGTCCAACACTTCCAAAATATATGCGTCCCTACATCCGCTTTATCACCACGTCCGCATGCCCACCCAACCTCGGCCAGACGTACCAGACGCCGTGACTTATCACAGGGCAAAGACGTTACGTCGGAAGTTGATGGCTATAACGACGCGCTGCAAGATTGGAACGAGAGGGCGTGTACGTATTTCGAGTGGGTCGGGATGGTAAATCTTGGCGCGCAGAGGTATAATTAGATAATTTCACAACGTTGTTGCGATTATTGACCAGAAAAACCAGATTGCAAGCAAATGATCGAGTGGACCCATACGTCGCTGTGTATTCTACACCAGCCCCTTTCACCGTTGGCGATGTGACGCATATGAAATGGTTTGGTTTCCTGACCCCTCAGTTTGTGCAGAAAATCGTCGACACCGCCGTGTATGTCGCTTTTCTCTTCTGTAACTGAGACCTGAGCTGAGTAAAGCACGCCTGCTAGGCATGTGGCAGCCTCCTCGGGCGTTCCCTTAATTGGTCTCACCATCCATGGATCCACGGAAGTACCGGTGCTCACACCGAGTCGGATGCCAAGGTCAGAAGGAGAAGATACCGTTTCCGTACTCCTTTTCCCAGGAGATGTAGACGAGGGGACGACGAACAAAACAGACAATAGGAAAAGCTGTGGGTGGCGCCAATTGTCTAATTCATATTGATGTTAACTGGACATAGCAGGCAGCTGGGCGATGGTGGAATCAATAGGGAAATGGGATACAAGGTTTGGGTGAGGATGGAGAGAGCGGCAAAGCGCGGCATTAGAGTTCCCACCGTCGGCGATAGTTATTTGTGTTCCTGTTTGCATTGCTCTCAGCAGTGCCTTGCTCTGCCCACTCTTCTCTCTCTTCTACTCCCCTCCTTTCCTCTCCTTCAGCGTCTCTTTCTTCTTATCTTTTTCTTGTTACTTTTCTATTAAAAAAAGGGAATGGGCCGCACGTTTTCATCAACCGTCACAGCCGCTCCCGTTGTTATCAGTCCCGGAGACTCCCACGACGAGATCCACCCTCCTTATACCCGCTGGTCGTACGAGAACCCGTGGGATCCCGACGATGACGCTTTCTTCAAGGATGCCGTTTACGAGGCTATCGTCTCGCCTACTCCCTTGGAGCCTATGACTCCTATCGATAGTAGCGACGAGTCTTCTTCCGCCTCCAGCGGGCGCGGCACGCCTGCAGAGCTGCCCCCTGTCCCCGGCCAGGTCTTGCCTTCGGATCACGAAGTCAATCGATGGCTTGACAGCACGTCTCCCAGCAACGCCGCCGCCGCCTTAGACGGTCTCCCTCCACTTCCTGCCCCGCGCCGTCACTCGACTTCTGAATCGAGACGCCGCACGACGCAGTCTCTCGGCGTGTCGCCTGCTGCGTTTGAACGTTTCCACGCCCGCCGACTCAGCCGCGCGCGCGTCGTGCAGTACCTACCCGCGTTCGTCCCTGACAGCGACTCCGACACGGACGCCCCTACGTCTACGCGTCCGGGTGTGAGCGTGCGCACATCGGAAATCACCCCCATCCAGCTGCCCTTATCCCACTACCCACGCGGCGCGCTCCCCTCGAGACCCGTCACGCCGCCGCCTGCGCCGATGCAGTCTGTCCCGATCCTCTCTATGACGCCGAACGGCGATGCGGCACAGCCCTCCCCCCCTCCTAGCGTATCGCCACGCATCTACAATTGGTCGATTACCACACACCCTGCACCTGAGTCGCCAACTGTGCCGTCGCGTCTTCAGGCACCCCCTGTAAGATGGCCAGTGTATTGATCGTGGTCTTTTTTGCCGCCGGGGAAGTGTTAGCGCGGCGAAATATCGGCACAGCCCCGCGCCCAGATGTTATCTGGTTTCGGCGGAAGCACATTCCATCGGAAGGCGCTTGCTTCATATCTCTATATAAAAAAGGGTTTCACGGTTTCGATTCCAAAAATTGCCCGTGCCTTCGTTTGCCTTTATCGTTCCCTATTCCCGGCCTTTTTGTTGCTGAAATATTGCCACTCTTTGCGTAGACTGCTTGGTTATAACTAACATCTGCCTTTTCTCTCTTTTCTTTCCTCTCCGAGGGGCATTCCGCCTGACTATAGCTACTTGCTTGTCTTAGAAAATACTCTACCTTTGTGACGGTCACTCATTTTGCTCTGCTACTGCTACAATCGTAGGGATTACCAGCCCGCGAGCTGTTGTTTCGTCTCGTAGAATATATGATTGCATATGTGTTTGTCATGTTTTAGCTTCACAGAATGTATCGGTACCCGCTCCATTGATCGCCCTTCTCTCGTTTAGCCTCTTCGACGCTAGCGAAGCGTCCGTTTCTCCGCGCGCGCTCTTCACGTTCCTCAGCTCCCTCGTTCTCTCTGAAATCACCCTCGATCACCTCGTCACGCTCTCCACGGTCACGTGTGGCATTCTCGCGGCGTAAGAACACGTAGTACGCGATCGAAGAGACCATGCCGATGACGATGGACAGAAGTACAATTCCATGGCCGAGGCGATACCACGGCGCATCGGAAGCGCGGTACTGCAAGGTTGAAGGTAAGTCGATGGACCGATTACCCAGGAAAGGGAGGACGGCACGTACAACGTTCGAACTGACCGCACCGTTGATGTTCCCACTGGGGAAAAGAAAGGCTCGACCGAGTAATAGAGACACGGCGGTCGTGCAGACTCACAAACTAACGACCATTGCAAGCGACACGCTACGCTTGTAGGTACCTTCGACGTTGTTTGCTACCCACGCTCTGGCAGAGGCGGGTTATCACTACATCCATTGTGATGCATAGAACGAGAACTTACATCGAATTAGCTGCATTGCGAGGTGAGCTGACTTGGTGGACTGCATTCCCCTTTATAACAGCACTGTTACTTACGAGTTCGGGGATAGATAGCGCTACGAGAGAGGTCAGATCTCAAACCATCATACCCTAGTACGCCAACGTACCCCGCAGCAAAGTATACGGCAACATAGGACAAAGCAGGCGTCTTGGATACTATCAAAAAAATATAGGCCAGACCTCCTGCAATGGATAGAGCACTATTCTCAGAGTCAGTATGACGTACGAGCAGCAGGCACGATAATCATACAGATTAAAAATGCTTCTCCGTTGCAACCTGTCCGCTGCGAAACAGACGAGACAGGTGACAATGCAAGCAAAAGTGTACACGGGAACCGTGAGAAGGTTAGCATGCGTTGCTTCGTACCCTACGTACCAGGTCAGAATGGCAACACGTTATTGAAATCGGACCATGAGAATAAACTTACCGAGCTAGATAGAACATACAGTATATAATTGACACTATCATATAACAAGGATAGACACACCTCATGAACGATGCTCGGAAGGAAAAGCGCAAAGGCATACAGAGGCAGGACGTTGCCGACATTCATGCCGACTATAGTAGAACGAATGAACTTAAGGACGCCGTGCATTGAAAAGATGGCCGAGAAGCTAAGCTTACTTCCAAGGTACGTTTTCCAGTCCTTGAGACTGTTTATGATGCTTCGCAACTTGAATTTCTCGCCGCCGGCAGAGAACTGGTCGTCGTCCTGCAGCCGTCGGATAACCATGGCGCGCTCAGCCTCGGACAAAAAGCGTGCGGTGTCAGGAAAATCCTGGATGATGAAGAACGAGGCTGCACCAGCAACAACCGTCGCCGAGCCCTCGAGGATGAATATCCACGCCCACCCAGGCTTTCCGCCTACTCCATCCATGTCCGAGATGGCTGCCTGATTCGCGCAAGAGAAATGAATTGCTCATTCTGCAAGACAGATGACTACGTACTGCGAGCAGACCGCCGAACGCGCCGGATAGGGAAGCAGCGGAGAAAAATATGGCTATACGAATACCGAGCTCAGAGCGCTTGTACCAGCTGTGCAAAGAGAACATCAGAGGGTTAAGTGAATCAAAAGGCACAGTGTGATATGTGCGTACCAGGAGAGATAGTAGACAACTCCCGGGAACATGCCAGCTTCCATCATGCCGAGCATCCAGCGCATGGCTTTGCGTGGAGTCCAGTGAGGAAAATTAGAAAAACGGTAATTAGAATTTAGAAAGACGAGCGCGTACCAAGAAGACCCCCGTAGTTGTGCACCAGACCTTGCACAGCCTGGCATACAGCCATTGTGATCTGACGTCCAGACCAGAAGATACTATAGCATAACGTACCATCATAATTCCCCAAAGAAGCATGAGCCCCGAGAGCCATAGTGAAGGCCGGAGACGCTTGAGGAAAATATTGGATGGCATCTAGAGAATGTTAAGGCTAAATAAACGCTTGTGAAATGACAAAGCGAGTTTCTCACCTCGAACAAGGCATACGGGAAGAAGAAGATAGTAAGGGCAAACAAGTATTGCTTATCAGTTAGATGGAGAGACTTCTCCAGCCCATAGAGCTATAGAAAGGAGGTAAATTTCCTGGTTGCACGGAAAATAGTAAGAAAATTCCTTCGCATTTCCGATACTCGTACGGTCCAAGAAATTGAGAAGGTAGAGAAACGACAGCCAGGGAATAAGACGTAGGTCGATCTTCCTCACGAGTTTGCGCTCGTCTACTAACCCCGCGTTGACGGCGATTATTACGTGGTCTTCTTGGGATACTTTCCCCTTTTCCCCAGACTCCATTGAAGGAGAGGGCTGCGAAACGTGTGGAGCAGCCATGGAGACAGGCAGGCGAGCGTCGACTCAAAACTTGGGATTAACCTTTCAATCAGGACGACTCTTATAAGAGCACACGGAAAGCAGCTGACACAATGATAGAGGGGCAATACCTGAATTAGCGGCGTTCTGAACCATACAGTAGAAGAATGCTTCGCTATCTTTGAGATGATGGATCCGAAGGGCGCGAGTCGGACAAACCCGATAGCAGCATGGAAGTCCTTCCTATGCACGCAAAAGCTGCCGTAGTAAACGCCGCGTTTAGTAATTAGAAGTCCTGGTATTTGGCATTGAAAGGCATCATATCTTGCTCAAAGGAAACGTTTTCCTATTCAAAAGAGGCCGCAGTCGTATCTCACAGGGCGCACCAAAGACAATAAACCCCAGTCCTCCCATGCACGAGGCATAGATAAACAAATCATATTGAATGGTTGCGGTCATACTCGAGGATCCAAAAATCGCACTCTAGGGAAAACAAGATGAGGCGGGGTAAAGTGCACGGCCCATATGGTTTACTTATCAGGTTAAATTCCGCACCAGGGCGCCAGTGTCACGTCGACCTGTTTAAGAAGATGAAATACAAAGACGAGGACTTTGGTGTCAAAGGAAGAAATTAGCACGGGAGTGCTTGGCCGCAGGGCCGACCCAACAGCGACGAAATGATAGTGGCGCGTAAGCCAATGTATAACAGGTCAAAAGTCTTTGACAAGGTCTTGACTTTTCGAAGCTTGTCTAAGATTGAAAGGATCTATAAAGAAAGGCAATAAGGTGAGAGCGACTTATAAGAAGAGCAAACGACTTACTTTACAGTTGATTCTTGTAATAACACATTTCATGTACGCATGAGAAACAACCAGCCGGTTTAGGCGGAGACACCCATTTACGAGGACAACTGTTCTGGCCCCAGTATGGTCATTGGTATAAAGGCACCGACACCCGAACGGCCAACTTGCTTTGATTTTGCCCCTGCGACTGGGTATCACCGAATCACGTAAAATGCTCGGATATGGAGAAAGGACTGGGCAGGCCACAACTTCAGACGAAGAACTCTGAGGTGGGTAGAGAAGACTATTTTGGCACCTGAGAAAGCGGTAATAGGCGGGATGGGCCACACCCTCTCAACAAGTTCCATCGTGGTGATTAATGGACTTGATTCCCGTGCTGCTTTAACACACTCCCTTTTGTCAAGAAATTCGCAAACTCCGTCCACGCGTCCACGATCATTCTGAACTGAACACACAATACACGGAAGCGCGAAACCCGAACATAAGTTTTAAAGCAAAGCAACTTGTGTGTTTTTGCGCACCATATCTTCCTCTCCCTGGCCTACGTGATCTCCTTGAGAGTGAGCGTCTTCAGGCACTGATGATTCTGAGGAACTGCACGATAAGCGATTCTAGGACAATCCGATGAGTGGGGAAAGAAGCAAGAGAAGCAGCGGCAGTGTCATCGATCAACAGCAGCAGGAAAGGGGGACACGTGCATCCAGAAGATGGAGGAATGGAAGAGAGGTCTCGTGTCTTTCGAGAGCCTTCAAGCTTCAATTGAGGTGTCGACAACGCGGAGGGATTGTGCCCGGTAAAATGAGTGATGCTGCTACTGGGGCCTGAACGGCCTGAACACGCACTTTCGTAGGTTGAGAAAGCGGCTACGAACGACGGGCGGTATAAAAACATAGAATAAGTTGCGTGGTCTCTCTGTGTGGAAGAGTGTGACCCAGACGAGCAGGTGACAGCACGGGCTTGAGAGCTACAGCAGTTTTCATATTAGTTGTCACCCCTCATTTCGAATACACAGCCGGACTTCTGAAACTAAGAGCGGGGTTCATAATTAAGTCACTCAGGAAATCGGGTTATCCCGAAAAATTGGGTTATAGAATAGTTATCCGTGCTTGGCAGTTGCGTACCCTTCCCTCCAAGCCCACTCTCATTCAACTATATCCCTGAAACCCTCCTCAAAGAGTTATATTTATGTCTCTTGGGCTTGAGGGGTTGCGTGCTTCAGAAATTCATGAATACAAAGGCCCGGGATCGGTGTATGTTCAATAAGAGGTTCACAGAATTAGATCCGTGTTCGCTCTCACTGGCAGGGCACTCTCCCCTCCTCTCGCCTTCGTTTGCCACTGCCGTTCCACCGCCTCGCACGCCTGTCAGCTGGGGAATCACACCCTCAGATCCGCACCAACCAGCTCGCCACTGCCACTGCCGCTGTCGACCACCTCTCAGCTTTGATATCAGCTATCACCACTGCGTCGCCACCAAGCTACAACTGCGACGACGTCTCGGACAAGGAAAACGACGCCTGCCAAATACAACTGCAAGTCTGCAACGGCAGCGACGATGATGCAGGACGAATGCAAGCCGCAAGGACGCAGGCGGTGAGGGAGACGCAAGCAGAATGAGCCGGCACAGCACGAGACGTCGAGAACAAGTCTACAACCACAACCACTACGACCACGGGTCCACGACACGACCGCGAGTTGAAGGGGCCGATACCGATAACCTTTCGGATAAACGCACTGTAGCACTAGCCATGTATTTTTACAAATAGAAATACATATTTTGGTTTTGTTGAAAACAGCGAGTCTTGGGCCCCCTCTGTGGACATTGTGGTACCTTTGCTTACGTCAATGTTATCTATGTTTTTCCGATAATTTCTTTTTTTTGGGCGGACTCGGAACGAGGGACCCCGTGTAATTTTTAACATCCCGAACCCCCCTTGGTCCTCTCCCGTATTTTCACACTGACATGTGCATTCAAAAGCTGACGGAAAGAAATCTCTTTCAAAGTTATATGCGCAATTATTTCCTTCACATTCTGTGCTGTGTGCGTGAACGATCTTCAACCTTTCTTGGAAACCAATCATTTGTGATACCCCCATTCGATACGAATATATGCTATCTGTCGGATAAGTAGATTACATATATTCATTTTTTAATTACTCGAATAATTTTTGCGGGGCGGCACAGCAGCCGGAACACCCATTTGAATCCCGCCTACGTGAAAAAATTGGTAGGGGTGACAACTAATATGAAAACTGCTGTAAGCGGCCCGTGGCGGACAAACATCACTGCATCACTGCCTTGCATCTTCCACTTCAAGTTCTCCTAGGCTCCGAGTTTCCGGATACCTACTGTAACTTTGGGATGTAAACTTTATGGTTCATCCCGGGCCCCTGAATGAGTAGCAGGCGCTCCAGAAGCAACATTTTCGCGAGAGCACAACGCGAACTGCTCACATGCGTCCCAGAGGCAGTGTCCTAGGTAAACCGCCGGCGAGCGGCTATCCCCTGCCTGCGTGTGCGTTTTTCGATCCGCCGGTCCTTTCCTACTGGCAGGCTATGAGGGTGTCCCCACCTTACTGTCTCGGCATTACTACCACCAATTGTTGTCAAGGATGCCTGTCGGACTGTTCTCTCGCAGAGTCGCAAACAAAGGAACCGTAGAACTCGTCCTGCAACACAACGTCTGACGTTCGGCTCCCAGGCTAGCGTATCGCCACGTATCTACAATTGGTCGATCACCACACACCCCGCACCCGAGTCGCCAACTGTACCGTTGTGTCTTCACGTGCACTCCGCAAGATAGCCAGTGTATTGATCGTGGCCTTTTTTGGCGCCAGGGGAGTGTTAGTGCGGCGCAGTATCGGGCACGGCACTACGCCCAGATGTTATCTGGCTTCGGCGGAAGTGAATTCCATCGGAACGCACTTAAAAAAAGGCTTTCACAGTTTCGATTCCAAACATTTCCCGTGCCTTCGTTTGCCTCCGTCGTTCCCTACTCACGGCCTTTTTGTCGCTGAATATTGCCACTCTTTGCGTAGACTGCTTAGTTATAACTAACATCTGCCTTTTCTCTCTTTTCTTTCCTCTCCGAGGGGCATTCCACCTGACTATAGCTACTTGCTTGTCTTAGAAAATACTCTACCTTTGTGACGGTCACTCATTTTGCTCTGCTACTGCTACAATCGTAGGGATTACCAGCCCGCGAACTTTTGTTTCGCCTCGTAGAATATATATGATTTCATATGTGTTTGTCGTGTTTTAGCTTCACAGAATGTATCGGTACCCGCTCCATTGATCGCCCTTCTCTCGTTTAGCCTCTTCGACGCTGATGAAGCGTCCATTTCTCCGCGCGCGCTCTTCACGTTCCTCAGCTCCCTCGTTCTCCCTGAAATCACCTTCAATCACTTCGTCGCGCTCTCCACGGTCACGTGCGGCATTCTCGCGGCGTAAGAACGCGTAGTACGCGATGGAAGAGATGATGCCAATGCCGATGAACAGAAGCACAAGTCCATGGCCGAGGCGATACCATGGCGTATCGGAAGCGCGGTACTGCAAGGGAAGTAAGTCGATGGACCGATTATCCAGGAAAGGGAGGACGGCACGTACAACGTTCGAACTGACCGCACCGCTGAGATTCCCACTGGGAAAAAGAAAGGCTCGACTGGGTAATAGAGGCGCGATTGTCCTGCGGACTCACAAACTAATGACCGTTGCAAGCGACACGCTACGCTTGTAGGAGCCTTCGACATTGTTTGCTACCCACGCTCTGGTGACCGAGGCGGGTTATCACCACACCCATTGTGATGCATAGAACGAGAACTTACACTGTATTAGCTGCATTTCAGGTAAGTTGATTTTGTGACTGCGTTTCCCTTTATCACAGCACTACCACTTACGAATTAGGGGGTAGATACCGCTGACGAGAGAGGTCAGATCTCAAGCGACCATACACTACGCCAACGTACCCCGCAGCAAAGTATACGGCGACATAGGACAAAGCAGGGGTCTTGGATACTACCAAAACGATATAGGCCAGGCCTGCTACGCAGGCTAGAACACTGTTCTCAGAGTCAGTATTGCGTGCGCGTAGAAGACGCAATAACCGCACATGTTAAAAATGCTTCTCCGTTGTAACCTGTCCGCTGCAAAACCGACAAGACAGGTGACAATACAAGCAAAAGTGTACACGGGAACCGTGAGAAGGTTAGCATGCGTTGCTTTGTACCCTACATACCAGCTCAGAATGGTGACGTCCTTGAAAATCCTATCACGAGAATGAACTCACCGAGCTAGGATGCAGAATTTCATGGATGGACTTGACACTATGAAATTGTAAAATGGGTAGGCGCACCTCATGAATGATGCTCGGAAGGAAAAGCGCAAAGGAGTACAGAGGCATGTCACAGCCAATATACATGCCAACTATAGTGGCACGAGTGAGCCCTGGGAAGTGCATTTGAAAAGGTGACAGAGAGGTCGAGCTTACTTCCAAGCCACGTTTTCCAGTCCTTGAAACTGTTTATGATGTTTCGTAACTTGAATTTCTCGCCGCCGGCAGAGAATTGGTCATCGTCCTGCAGCCTTTGAATAACCATGGCGCGCTCAGCCTTGGACACAAAGCGCGCGGTGTCAGGAAAATCCTGGATGATAAAGAACGAGGCGGCGCCAGCAATAACGGTCGCCAAGCCCTCGAGGATGAATATCCACGCCCACCCGGGTTTTCCCCCTACTCCATCCATATTTGAGATGGCCGCCTGGTATCCGCGGGATAAAGGGTATATCATGAATTGCTCATTCTGCAAGAGATATGACGGCGTACTGCGAGCAGACCGCCGAACGCGCCGGATACGGAAGCGGCGGAAAAAAATATGGCTGTACGAAGGCCGTACTCGGAACGCTTGTACCAGCTGTGCAAAGATAACATCAGAGGGGTTGAGTGTTCAAAAAGGCAGTGAGATGATATGTGCGTACCAGGAGAGGTAGTAAGCAACTCCTGGGAACAGGCCAGCTTCCGTCATGCCGAGCATCCAGCGCATAGCTGCGCGTGGAGTGAAGTTAATCAGAAGAATGGTAGTCAGAAAGACGAGAGCGTACCAAAAAGACCACCGTAGTTGTGCACCAGACCTTGCACAGTCTTGTATACAGCCATTGTGACTCCGTGTTCAGACCAAGAGGTACTATAGCATCACGTACCATCATAATTCCCCAAAGAAGCATGAGCCCCGAGAGCCATAGTGAGGGCCGGAGGCGCTTGAGGAAAATATTGGACGGCACCTAGAGGGTGTTGAGGCCAAAGATAACGCTGATGAAGCGACGAGTTTCTCACCTCGAACGAGGCATATGAAAAGAAGAAGATAGTTAGGGCTAACAGGTACTGCTTGTCGGTTAAATGGAGAGACTTCTCAAGCCCATAGAGCTATGGAAAAGAGGTAAAGTCTCCAGTTGACCAGAAAATAGAGAGAAAATACCTTCGCGTTTCCGATACTCGTACGGTCCAAGAAACTGAGAAGGTAGAGTAGCGACAGCCAAGGAATAAGATAGAGGTCGATCTTTCTCACGAGCTTTCGCTCGTCCACTTGGGAGACGTCTAACCCCGCGTTGATGGCGATTACGTGGTCTTCTTTTCCCTTTTCCCCAGACTCCATTGAAGGAGAGAGCTGCGAAACGCGTGGAGCAGCCATGGAGACAGGCAGGTAACCGAATGGCTCGGACTTGGGAACCACCTCTCAATCACAACGGCTTTTATGAGAGCGCAGGCGCACGGATAAGAAGTCGACACAGGGATGGAAGGGCCACATCCGAATGGGCGGCGTTCTGAACCATGCTGTAGAAGAGCGCTTCGCTAACTCTGAGACGTATCCGGAGAGCACGAGTCGGACAAGCCTAAGAATGGCATGGAAGTTATGTCTACGCGCGCAAAAGCTACATAGTGAACTCCGCGTTTAGTAATTAGAGGTCCTGGATTGGGGATTGAAAGCCATCATATGCTCATTAAGGTATCTTCATCTGTAAAATGAAGTGCTCAACTAACGCTCGGCTAACGGTTTCTGAGCGGACCTGACCGTCCTGACCGGTCAGAAACCACCTGCCGTTTTACAGATGTTCTTTTCTATTCAAAACAGGCTGCAATCGTATATCACAGGGCGCACCAAAAACAAAAACCCAGTCCTCGCAGGCATGAGGCATAGATAAACAAATCATATTGAATGGTTGCGGTCATACTCGAGGGAAAAATCATGCTCAGATGGGGAAACAAGATGAGGTAGGGTAAAGTGCACGGTCCGTGTGGTTTACTTATCAGGCTTAAGTCCGCACTAGGGCGCTAGCGTCAGTGCGAAACCAGCTGTTTAAGAAGCTGACACACACGAAGACGAGGACTTTGGCGTCAAAAGATGGAATTAGCACGGCCGCATCGCCGAGCCATCAGCGACGAAGTGATCGTGGCGCACAAACCAATGTTTTGCTTGAACAGTTTTAACTCTTCGAGGCTTGTCTGAGATTGAAACGGTTTGTAGTACGCATGAGAAACAGCTAGCCAGCTTAGCCGGACATTTCCGAGGTCTACTGTTCTGGCCTCAGTATGGTCATTGGTAGAAAAGAAACCGACGCCCGAATGGCCAACTTCTTTGACGTCCTTGTGGCAGAGTATCACGAAATCATGTAAAATGTGCGCGTATGGAGAAAGGACTGGGCAGGCCACAAAGTCAGACGAAGAACTCTGAGGCGGGTAGAGAAAGGTAAAATTAGCACCTGAGAGAGCGGCAGACGGAATGGACCACACCCTCTCAACACGTAGTTCCATCGGTTCCTGTGTTGCTCCAACACACTCCCTCTTGTTACTAATTCGCAAACCCCATCCGCATTTCCATGTCATCTATCATTCTGAGCATACACCACACGGCGGCGCGAAACACGAACATAAGCTGTAAAGCAAAGTAACTCGTGTGCTTTACGCACCATATCTTTACTGGCCCACGTAATCTCATTGAGAGGGCCTTGAGGCCAGGCACTGATGATTCCGAAGAACACCACTATGAGCGATGGAAGGGCAATCTGACGAGTATGGAAAGAAGGGAGGGGAGAGCCGCAGCGGTGGTGTCATCGATCGACGGTAGGAGGGAAGGAGGACACGCGCATAAGAAAGATGAAAGAGACGTCTCAGGTCTTCTGAGAGCCTTCAAATGAGGTGTCTACAACGCGGATGCATTGTGCACGATGCGATGAGTGATGCGACTACTTGTTCCTGATTCCTGAACGGTCCGAACACGTACGGTCGTAGGTTGAGAAAGTGGCTACGGCGGGGGATATAAACGTTGCGTGTAGACGACACAATTTGATTCGCTAACTGTTGGAGAAGAATGGTTGAATAGAATACTATGCACGGAGGGCTGCGGGACATATTGGCGTTGTAATAGTCATGTGGATGACATTGGCGGTGGGATAGCGGGGAGGAATGGTCTGGCAGCAGATGGAGGTGACTCGGAGTGGGCGACCTTTCGGAGACGTAGGAAATTGTCAGGGAAAGATCTGCGGGTGGGAGCACGTCTAAACCAGGCTCGCTCGGAAATGCAGACCCAGGCTTAATTGCAGTTGGATCGTTTTCCGCACTTTGTCTAGAATCCTGAGAAACCAAATCGTCAGCTGGAAGGTCAGCTGATCTGGCCATCAGGGCGTCTGCTTTACAGTACAGTATTAGCCCTTGGTGTTTTGCCCTTTTATTGCCGAAATATGTCGGCACCTCTATCTCTTGACGAAGAAGCCCGTCTCTACACGACAAATGCTGAACGAGAGAAGTACGAGTCACTCGCAACCTTATATGGCATCATTGTCGCCTTAGACTATCTGGAGCGTGCGTACGTCCGTGACTCAGTGACGGCAGCAGAGTGCGTCATCCATATCTTGGGGGGGTAACGTACTAAGGACGGGAGACTAAGAGGTATTCGCCCGCATGTACTCGACTGTTATCGCAGTACAAGACCATGCTTAAACTGGTCAGCGACGACGTGTCGAGTATCGAGCAGTTCATGAGTCGATATCGAGTAAGTACTAATTCCACTAATTTCCACCAGTCGCTTTGATCCAACCTATTGAAGATGGATCACCCCGCGGCGCTTCATCGTCTCGAGGTCGGGGTGCCGGCAACTGTTGAGCACTCAAGCGAAGCAGGCCCTGAGACCGGAAAGTGGGTCGCAGAAACGACACAGGTTTATCCTGACTTTTAATCCCTTGCGCTTCACACCGACGTAACTTGGCAGAGTTTTATTACTTTCATGGACGCACTCAAGCTTCGCTTGCGCGCCAAGGATCAACTACACCCGATTCTTCAGGAACTTGTCACAGGCTATGCGCGGTTCAAGGGAAGTAAAGATTGGGAAGGACGGAGCAAAATGGTTGGATGGTGCGGTCTTTCACAAATGTTTCATTTTCTCCAGTCACCTCTCTACAGGCTGATCACTTTAAATGGGATGAAAGCATCTGATGAAATCACAGAAGAACAATCAAGACAAGTAGGTGTCGCTACTGGCTGAAGGAACATACTAAAAACTCGTTTCCCAGCTGATGTTTGATGTGGATCATGCCTACGCGGAGTTTTTCAGGAGCCTCAGCAGCAAGGATGGTTCACAATAATTCCGAAGGTTCACGCCATTTTCTGGAGTACGTGGCTCTCTTGTAATTTGTCGTGCCTCAGCAGATTATGCATTATGTGTTGTCATTTCGTGCATGACGTCATCAATTCTGTACACCTGTTTTATGCGAAAGCTCAACCTTACTTAAATTGTCATATGTCTAAGTCCTCCATAGTCAAAGCTAGACGTCGACTTCGGCGTGAGCGCTCTTTCAGCCGCCTGTCTCGGGCGTTTCTTCTGCTACTCTTTGCGCTGGTATTCTCTGTACTCGTTCTTCTCAGAGGCTATATCAGTCACTCCGCAGATCCGTTCTCAGTGAATACTTATTTCCCGGGGTGGGAGGTTCGTCCGGCCGTATTCAACCCCCCAAGTGCGTTCGATCAACCTTGGGCGGGTCCACTTGGGTCTCTGTATAAACTCGAACTTGGGTCCGCAAAAATAACCTCCAATCCTTCGGTCACCGTTGCCCTCCCCCTTACCGAGAAGAGTACCCCCGCTCTAGCAAGGACACTCGCTAGAATCCTCGAGTACCCCGCAAGGATTGAAGAAGTCGTCATCCTTTGCCCCGAAACGTTGTTGTCGACAGCGCGATTGTCTCTTCGGCAAATTCTTTCCTCGTATGGATATACTCTGCCCACACAACTGACTCTGCTCCCTTGCCTTCAGGCGACTTGCTCTACCAAGGCTCTCATTGACGCAGCGTTCCATGCGTCAACTGACTGGACACTGTTTCTCGGTGAGGCGGGTCTACGAGAAGTGAATGAAGCGATGGCTTCTCTGCTTCTGAATCCTCCCGACGTGACATTCCCCCTCGGCCCAAAGGGCTTTTCTCCTGCCAAGTATGGGTGTAAGGAACCGTGCCTCACACCACTAGCCTCACACCGTCCCGCGGATTTTCTCGTTCCCCCCTTCGTACTGCCCAGCCTCACGTTTTCTGACGAATATGCCTTTACGAACGAGACCTTGGATTCGTGGTTGGCACTCGGACGCTGGATTTCAAGCACACGACCCGATATGATCGGCGGCGTCATCATTGGTCGAGAAACAGATGGGGACAGTTGTTTCGCATCTCATCTGGACGATCCGGACTCTATTGATCGGCAGTGCATCTCCGCTCTTAGTAGTGGCGACTATCACTTACGTATCTTCGACCAAGAGCCCCACTTCTCAGATGTTGGCTCTTTTAAGCCTTCCGGTCGTTTCGGCGTTGTGTTCCCAACTCTGGACGATCTCGTAGCGTTCTCTCAGGCAGCGTGTGGCTTGGTAATTAATGGATATCATTTAGATATCTTACTATATGCGCAAGCATATACGGATCAAACCTTCATCTCTACGGATACGTGTGCCTTGTATTTCGAGACAAGCTCCTCCGGTTCAGCCCTAGCTCAATCAGTCGTTTCATCTTGGTTGGACCGCCTGTCCGGCCCACCCGATGTGTTCGTCGCTTTGACAATAATGGATGTGCACACAAATTCCCTGCTTCGTGCTGTGCGGAGCCCAGCGCTTGTGGCGTCTGTATTGGTTAGTCTTGCCCGCTCAGACCTCCTGTACTCAGATTGGATGGGTACACTATCTCTCGTGGAGTGGCAGCGTGCGTCTTGCCATCATAGATATTTTCTGTGTGCCCTGACTTTTGATAGATTGGAACCTACCCCGTGTAGATGTCAGTATCATCACGAACAACAGGTCGCGATCCTTGACGCGCCTACTCGGTTCCCTGGAAAGGGCTCGCTACTTTGGTGACTCCCTTGATCTTCGTTTTAACATGGAAGACTCTGCGGACCCAGACACCAAGCGACTGGCGGATAACCTCGGATGGAAACACGGGTCTGTGTTTGTACATCACAGGGTCACACACGGGGGTTTGTTGACCGCCGTCGTGGAGTCTTGGTATCCATTATCAAATGATTCATATGGCCTACTATTGGAAGATGATGTTGAGGTTTCCCCATTGTTTTATGCCTGGATTAAGCTGGCCCTTCTCCGCTACAGGTAGGATTTTCTCGTAACGGGCCTCGTTCCTCGGACTTGACCGATCACTCCAGGTACGGTGGCACAAGGAACAAGTCTCCACTGCTTTTCGGTATTAGTCTGTACCAACAAAAGAATCTTGAACTCCATCTCGAGGGGCGGAGGCCCTTCGATGCTCGTCGGCTATTCAATAGCACTGGTATCGCCGCCATAAATACACCCTATCTGTCACAAATCCCTTGCAGCTGGGGTGCCGTATACTTCCCAGAACATTGGCGCGAATTCCACACCTATGTGACTACCCGCCTAACCGACTCATCACACCCGGTTATTGTCCCGAATGTTCGTTCGAACAGATGGCAACACTCTTGGAAGAAGTACTTTATCGAAATGGTCTTTTTGCGCGGCTACACCATGCTCTATCCTAACTACGCCAACTTCTCTTCGCTGTCTACGAACCGTCTGGAACCTGGCGCTCATGTCAAGCGGTTGCCACGAACGATCTTCGATAAGAAGCGTGCACAATTCGACCTTCCGATCATACAGCTCCCGGATGTGAATGCATCAGAGGTCGTTGGAACGGGGCTACTAGACTTGCCAGAGGGTGGGATGCCGCCGTGGGATGCACTGCCAGTTCTCGATCTCCACGGATCAATCGTTTCAGAAGAGGTGATGGTGAAGAGGGGAGAAGAACGTCGACTCGAAGTATTCGGTTGCACAGACCCGCCCAGGAAGCACGATGCGCTGTCTTTGCTGTGTCTCCAATAGCCGTCTCTGTAGCATTGTCTTTTTAGTTCTGCAACGCCTTCTTTCGCCCTGTTTCAACGTTCCGACTCTTCATGTTTTTGCCATTCTTAGGGAGTTGCCTTAATACACGCAGCCAACCGATCAGAAACCACTCCAGCGACGAGACCATGAGGCAATTAATTTGCTCACGCCGACTCGCTACGAATGTCAAGTCTGGTGACTAAGTTACGACATAAAGGGAAACCAGCACGGATTAGGCGGTTCTCGCAGCGCGGAATACAATGTCACGTCCTTATTATTCCCAGTGAGAGTCATACATGGGTACGACATAATGCTACAGGGTGTGGTATATGAGTACTGATACGTCGATCGAACCTAATTGGGGTAGAAATGAGCTGGAGTCCCATTAAGATCGAATTCATCAAATCGTTGAACGATTTGGAGAATGGGCATCCACCCCCCTGCGGAAACCTGCACGGTGCCAACAATGATCACATCATTACGGGTGATATGACCATTTCCCACTTGCCATACGGGATCGCGAGTGTCGGCCGTGGCGCCATGCTACACAGACCCAAAGGCGTTAGCATAGTGTAGTATGATGCGATGATGAAAACCGGGACAGTGCCTCACCGAGAGAAATCTATCAACTACGCCTGCGACCAGCTTCGCGAACCGTTCCAATGTGATCTCGTTGCGATGCCGCGTTTGATCCCTTATCTGAATTTGCCGCTCCCATGACTCATAGCCAGGCCACTGGAAAGGGGGGAGACCATGTAAGCCCGACAACGAAAGGGGGGAGGGGAAGACTTACGGCAATACGAATTTGAGTGGAGTGTCCGCCACCGAGGGGTGCCGCCCTGTCCGCATTCCGGAGCGACGTCGTGTCACCCACAGCAGCGCGTGGGAGGGGGAGGCCGATCACCCCGTTATTCTGCACGAAGAAGACGGGCATACGGAGGTGAGCCTGCTCGACGTAGCGGCGCCAGTCGGACTGATTTGGGGGGCTCCAGATCTGCTGCGGAACGACGGAGAGCCGGGGCTGGGGCACGAAGTCGATGAGCCAGAGCGGGTGCTGGTTGTTCGCGACCGCATCTGGGTGTGTGCCGTTCACGGACGGCCGCGAGACCATCAGTGCATTCGGAAAGCCGGGCACGTTCTTGATGAGTTGCACGTCCCGCGCGTCCATCTTGAGGAGCGACTCGAGGAAGAACGCCGCATCTCGTGTGCCGAACATCCGCACCAGGTACCCGTCGCTGTCGGTGAACGGGATACGAGCATAGGGTTGATTCTGGTATGTGTGAGTGGAGGGCCGTGAACTATGGCCTGAGGATGGGTGGCTATGGCCTGAGGATGAGTGGCTATGGCCCGAGGATAGGTGGCTATGGCCCGAGGATGGGTGGCCATGGCCTGAGGAATGGGCAGGTGCAGGGTGATATGCCATGGTTGAGAATGTCATGTCCGAGAAAAAGAAAAACAGAAGACTTAGAGAGTACTTCTGAGGATCTGGAAGGGGGAAGTGTGTGTGTCAGGGACTCTGAAGGACGGCGGAGTCCTCCTTCTTGTACTTGCCTCAACCGTGCGTTTTCCACGGTGACTAGGCCGTATCCTGATAGTACGTGTACTTGTGAACGGACGAGGCGACTCAGTAAGCGCTACCCGAGGCTGAGCGAGCACGTCTGTGAGGCCACGCGGCTTATCTGCTTGTGGCACTGCCATTGTAGCATCCCGCTACGTGGGAGGGAGAGGTTCTGCAAAGATGTAGGATGTGATAGGAACTGCGGCCATACCCCCACGCGGAAAGTATGTCTTAATCCGGGGGTAACGCCCATTGTATTGCGATGTTCGGTGACATTGTAAGATGAGCACATTTCGGATGGTCAAAGGGTTAGTAGGTCCGAAAGGGGAGGCAGGGGAGGGCGAGATCGTTTCATACATTCCAGCATACCACCAGCGCTCTAGTGTTGCGATGCTTCGATTGCACAGACACTGAGCCAAATGCCCACATCTGGCGAAGCATTACGGAAAGGGCATCATGGAAGCCACAGATTTCGATGGACATCAAGGGCTTAAGTTGTTGGCCAATGAAACGAACCCTGCTTACGGCCATTAGGTCGCGAACAATATGAGCGAACAAGGGGAGAAAGAGCGCCGCAATCACCCTGTGATTGCAACATTGTCACAAATCATGAGCTGTGAGTCAAGTAACCCCGATGGAATATTCGCAGCTTGCACTGCGTCGTTACGAGCGACAAGTGAATAATGCGGTGCCTGGGCGCTGCAGTAAGTACCTCAAGAAGGGAACGTGTTCGGAACATGTTCTGGGCGGATCCGACCAACATCACTGCCACCGCCGCTCGCTCTTTCTTACACAGTCCGCTTCCCGAAGCAAGGAACAACGGTTCTGGTTTTCCAAAAAGAATATGAGATGGATAAAGTCAATGAAATCACTTCTACAGCTCAACGCAGAATCACCGACAAACAAATTCAGATGCTGATCTGCGAGCTGTCCAGGCCGAGTGCGTGTAAAAAGAGGTTCACATTCCCAAGCTTTGCACGCCGCTCGTCCTCATCAGCGACCCAGCCTTTATTCGCGCTTGCAACGTTCTCGAGCACCTTCTCGCGCAGGGCAGTGACAAGCGCCTGTTGCTGCTCGTTTGTTGCGTGTAGAGCGAGAGCCGCAAGGAACTGCCAGACGGGTTGGTCGAGGGCTTCGGTATGCATGGGAGGAACGGCGGAATTCGGCGGGAGAGTGGCTAGCGCTGCGGCGATGCGGGTCGAGGGGAAGAGGTACAGCAAGTTGGGGTGCAAAAGTTGGAACAGATGGTCAAACATCATTTCCCTGTGCAACGTTCTTAACTTAATTAAGGCTCTGCTGCATAAAGGGTCACCCGTACCATTGCTCCGTTTCCTCCTGTGTGGGAAGTTCCGAAAGATCCGCGGCTGTTGATATACTTTGTTTGATCACCTCAACACGACTAAGGAACAGAGTCAAGATGGCCAAACCAGGCTACAGGAAAGGCGATCAGATAGGATAAGAATAGAAACTGCAAGTACGAACCCTTGTTTGGGTGACAGATACGATGTCGCTCCTCTCCAAAAGGAGGCCTAATAGTCCACTGACTAAACGTAACCCTGCCTTAGCCACGACCGGCAGGATGCTCTGAACGACACTTCCAAGGAACGCTTGTGTTTGTCGTTCCAAGTCTTGCTGTTGAGCAGTTTCCTCTGGGAGATCGAGGATGCGTGCGTGAATAACGATATCCATTTGGGAAAAACACGCGACTAGGAGAGTGAGCACTGTGAGCATTTGTTGAGAGGACAGGTGCCTAGATATTCTCGGTAGGAGCTTCTTTCCTTTGGAAGGAGCGATAAGCGAGATAAATGGATGCGGATCGCTGTAACGTATCCGCGTCAGAACAGCAAAAAGACAACCAATGGGAGCTTGCCTTGTCTCCAAAGGAACCATGACCCTGAGATTGTCCCATAGTTGCTGAATGAGTTCAGAATACCGTCCGTTCCTATGAGAGAGTTAGGGGACCCTTAAGCTGTAAGGTTCTTTGAGTGGGCATACCAGGTTCCCACTTCTTCGGGATCTTCTTCGTTAAGACTCGACTGCTCGCGCCTCAGTTGCTCGATGTCCAACACCAAGTCATACAGATGCTCCAGGATTTTCAATGCTTCCTTCGTCGTCAAAGGGTCCTCGCAAGCCGTGTTGTCAGGCTGAGAGCTGATGAGCATGCAATAATGACCATGGGATTTAGCATCTCACGTCGGCAGTAACACCAAGTGCCTCCACCCCTATCTTCGCGGCTTCCTTCGCGGCGCCTTCACCATGCTTGCGTATGGTGTCTTCCCTGGATATATGCGTATGTGTGGGGCTATTTGACGGGTCTACCTGCAATAGTTGCCGTGGGGCTGCCTTGTAACTTCGCCCGGACGTTTTACCGAGAGCGCCCTGCAAACTATGACTCGAAGCTAGGCGCCGACCGTTTGCGTTTAGGCCAGCTGAGCACAGACATCGAAGAAGAGCTCACGTTTCTCCTGCTCCCTCTGGCGCGCATTATTCACGATGCGCTCAATCTGCTGTTCCATCTTCTGCATGGCACTTGGTCGTCTCCCAGCACCTTTTTGTCCCATCCCCAGACCGACGCCGCCGGACGAGCCAAACTTCAAGACACGTTCATCGGATGGCTGGAGCCCTAAACGCGAACGAATGATCGCGCTGTAGACCTGTGCGTAAAAATCATCCGCGTACGGATCTTGCGTGACAAGCTGTGAGAGTTGTATCCGCGTGATGAAATCCTTGTCCGATTGGGTCATGAGATCGTTGTATCGAGACTGAAGGAATATCAGCACGCGACAAGGTCGTGTTTGTGCACAGACGTGCCATATGTGCGATCTTAGCGGCCTTGCGTCTCCTTTTCTCCTCCATGCGTTCGGTTTCCATAATCCTACGCATCGCCTCAGCTTGGAGAGCTTCTTGTTCCGCCTGCGACACAGCCTGCATATCCCGCATGAATTCCGCTTGAGCCATCTCAGAAAGGAGGCGTTGCTGTAACTGGATATTCTGCGGCACATACTGGCCCTTCTGCTGATACTGAGGCTGCAGATGGGGGTCGACGAAAGCAGGGGACTGTTGCCTACGGAGGAACTGTTGCGGAGGTGATACGATGGGCAGATGATCCGGTGATTGGCGTTGATGCAGATACTGGCCTTGTAGCATCTGCTGCTGGCGTACATCAGGGCGTTGGGAACGGTGTTGTCGCTCCATCTGATCGAGGCGTAGTTGCTCCTGAAGTTGCTGTGCCTCTTGTAAGCGACGGTCTCGCTCCTGCTCCATCAACTGTTGTTGGCGGATCTGCAGCTGCAGCTGCTCCTGCAATTGTTGTTCACGCAGCTGTTGCTGTTGCAAGAGCTGTTGCTGCTGCAGCTGCTGATGGAACCTCGGCGATTGGGCCTGGGGGTGCATTCTTGGAGGGGCGGATCGCTGCTGCTGGTAATAGTGAGATTGCTGGACCTGTTGCTGTTCCTGCAACAACTGCTGTCGCTGTGTGACAGCAGAAGTCTGAACCCGATGTGCGACCGCAGCCGCCTTCATTTCCGCCTCAATATCCTGCAATGTCCGCGCCGCAGCTTGCGGGGTCAGCTGAGCTGCGGAGGCGCTGGGCGAATGTGATGAGGCGAGGCCCGACGACGACACCGAGCCGCCATTTGAGAGGTTCGAGAGACGCACGGAGCCGTTGCGACCGAGATCAGCAGGACTGCGAGCAGTGCTGCCCGATCGAGGGAGCACCGAGAAGGGTGACTTTTCGTCCCACAGGGATTGGCCAGGACGAGCTGCAGGGCAGAGGGGAGGAATTTGAGAGGGGCACAGGATCTAATTCTGTGACGACCGTACACAAAGATGAGGCCTGCGCATACGCATGTGGGTCTGGCTGTGCGGGTGACTGCTCGAAGATGGCCGATTGAGACGGAGCAGGTCCTGGTTGGTGATCGAGCACCAGTGTCTGCTGTGTGAAATCGAAGTCCTTGCCTGCTTACGATAAGGAAAGGCGGTACCAAGGAAATGAAACAGGGAAAACTCGCCGACTTCGCCAGTTCCACCGAATGTCTCGTCATTCAGTTCATCGCCACCTTCCTGCAGAGCATCGCCTAGACCATCGTAACTGTCCTCGCCCCAAGTGTAGACGGCGAGGTCCTCTTGCTCCCCTTTTACCTGTAGAAACCTTTGCTTTTCCTGTTGCGCTTGATCAAAACGAAAGAAAGACATAAGAGATGGACGGAGTCATCTATTTTCTTTGGATCCTTCCTGCAAGCGATACAAAGCCTTCCAGTCCAAACAAGACCATACAAATCACATTCAATCACACAATCTACAACAATTCTCTACGACTTATCTACGCCCACTGCCTAATACTGTTCATGAATTTCCTCCAGAACGTCCAAGATGGTGCTTGCACTCCACGCCTGCGTGGCACACGAGTCAAAACAGAACACTCCATCTTTGTTCGTCAACTCGGGTAGTCCGGCCCACGGATCATTGCTGATGTAAGTTCGAGGAGCTCGAAGAATATTGTAGATGTGGTGCAACGTGTCAGTTGGGTTCTGGCCGATACAATAAGTGAAACATTCAGAAGCAAATGCGAATACCAATTACCTCCGAGCCTGCTCCATATTTCGAATCGAAAAACAAATAAGCTCGCAGGAAGTAACCCAACGGCCACCCCCACTCGGGACCCTGAAGCTCCGTTCAATTCGCGTGATTGCGCGCTTTGGATCCACTAACCTGGTGATAGTTCCTGCCTTTTGCAACAGCAGGATCGTCTGAATCATTCGCGTTGTCGTAGAAGGGGCGATATTGTAAGTCGGCCGGATCAAGCGTCTTCATTCCCAGTGGTCCCCGGAGAACTTCATCTGCGAGTTTCAATGCGACGAGTGCATGCTCGGGGTCGAAAAGCTCGGGTGCAACCGTCATGGCAATGGGAAAGTTCGGCCTGAATTGGTAGTCTGACCACTCTCGTCCAGGTCCTGATCCGACGACATCCTTGTAGATTCCACGACGATTGACGAGCGTTGGGATGATGGAATACTCCTTGTCTTCCGATGGATCTAAACATTATATTAGTGGTTATACGAGACCAAGACCAAGGCGCAGACTGACCAAGAGGCACATAATATGACCTTTCAAATGACTCCTGAATCAAGTCGTTCCATTCTCGATACGTGACTAGACGTCGTTTCCCATTCACTGCGTTACCAACTCATTTAGAGGGAAAGCTGGCGGGAGATTAATGACGCTCAGACTCACCGTCGGCTTCGACTCCTTCGAAAGGGAACTTGCCGCTGCCAGAAAGGTCGTCCAGCCACCTCAGCGTGCTCTTCAACAATCCTGTGATCTCTACAGGTGCACCGTCTCGCGGGGTCCCCGGTACCCCCTTCGTCTTCGCCTTCTCCGACTCGCCCATTTTGTCCATCCACGTACCACAGTTCCACGCACTTCCGCCCAGAATCAGGCCCGTCTTCCAATCGACGCGAATATCAATGTTAAATCCCTCATCGCGCATCTGCATGTCAAGGTTGGGACCCGCATTGTGTTCGCGGAAAGAAATGCCATCTGCGTGCCGTTGTAGCACCTCCTGGATAATTTCTGCGATGGTATTGGTATCAGAATAAGCGCGCGGATCATCCCAGGCAACCCAGGTATCGTCTTCAGGGAAGCGGCGCTTCACAGGCTCGCTAAGGAGCGTAGGACCGTCTGGGGCTTTCTGAACATAATCCTGGATATTTTGAAGCATCCACCAAGGTGAATCGCGCGAGTTGTACCTGGAAAGGGAAATTAGGCGTAGGTTATTTTTGAAGGGAGACACATACCTCGGATTACGCACGGAGTCCAACAGATTCGGAATCAAGCCATGCTTCAGTGTTGACGCAAACGCCAAAATATGCCTCTTTGCAGACTCGAAATTACCGGTCGTCAAAAATAGGCCGCGTAGCGAGATGAACACGTCTCTGCCCCAGCACCTTGCCCAACCAGAAGCAAAGTGTGGCAAGCCCGCAGCTAGCGAAGGGACGCTCTGGACGGGATCTAGCGAGGCCGACTGCACACGCCCATGCATCTGCAATGACACCATTGCCAAATCTTGAGTGAACGAATGGCCAGAAGAGATAAAATCGGAACACTGCTCGATAGCTACGTGGCGGGCTGCTTTATACGCTTCTGAGACGACGATTGCGAAGTACTTTGGCCGAAGGTATGGTGGTACAGTCGTTTTAACAAGGTCAAACCGTTCCTTGAACCATTCGGCGGGTTTCTGCAATTTGGGAAACGTATTCACTTGTTTGAAGAGTCGTGTAGATATGTAATCCAACGGCCAGGTCCCTTCACGTAGATGACCACAGAGGGAATGCCCCAGATCGTTATGTTGTATGACGTGTTTTAAGGGATGCATCCAACCCTCCAGGCCACAGTACTTGAGTTTCCCAAAACCAGTAACGTCGTAGACGCTTATTTTGCCGCCCGTAGCGTCCATTTCTTCCCCATCAGCTCGGTATAACAAGACGTTCAAATCGACGAGGTCAAGATCTTGGAACGCGTCCTCTGCTCCGGAACCGCAAAGTTTGTCCAGCGTGGGATCCAGGCCTTCGAGCTGTGTCTCAAATATCATCACACTACCTGGTGGAAAGTGATCAGGCACTGCAATCTCCGAATATGGGCCATTGTCGTCTCGTCCCCACAACGGGGATACGGGTCGGAGGTGCACCAACTTCGACGGGATTCCAGTGAGCGTGTTTGGAATAGAAACAGCTTCAGTGAATTCGATGCTCGCCCCAAAGACGAACTTCGCGCTTGATCCACGAAGGCGGATTGGTTCAACTACTCGGCCATCAGTATAGAAGGCACAGCACGCGAGAGAGACTTACTGAAGCCACGGTCCTTCGAACCTCGGGAAGGAGGATAAGCTGTGTGCGCCACGAGAAGGTAGCCCTTCTGAGTGCCTGGCTGCACACGATGCATAACAAGATACTGCAGGACAAGAAATCAGAAATCAGCTGCACAGAGCAACAGACGATCTGACGTACATCGTTCTCCTGGTGGATATGACCTTCCTCAAATCCACCAAGGACCATCTCCCGATGCAGACTATTTAACAGCCTCTTTGCGACTGCGATCCCGCCACGTCCAAACTTTTCCCCCTTGACGTCGCCAAGTCCAACAAGCTCGTATAATCGATTCTCTCGGACGAGCTCCAGAATTCGTGGGTACACCTCATCGTAACCTTTCACACTACCTGTCGCGCACCAAGAGAACGCGACAATGGCTGCTGTCGAGAGTGTATCCTCTGCTGACCGCTTGCTGGCTGTTGATTCATTGTCGTGAGTCTGGTCGTATAAGAGCGCATGGGGCAGCGAGCCAACAATTGGCGAGATGACGCATGGTCGAATAGGCCCACGTCCTGAGAGGGTTGGAGAGGCAACATACGAGGAGGACGTAAGGCAAGCGCCATCCATCGAGCCGAATGGTTTCCCAAGGCCATAGCGCCAGGCGATGCGAGAAAACTCCTTGGGATCCCCTGCGTTTCCAGCTTCACGAACGAGGCTGTTGATGCCAAGTCTGCTCACGAAAATAGTGTCCTTGTCCTCGCTTCCCGTGAACAGCTCAGCGACGACATAAAGATCGGGATTGATGGTACGCGCGTGGTCAAGGAGAGTCGTGCCGACATGTAATGGGGTCGAGTGGCAGTTATCGAGCCGGAAACCAGCGAACAGACGGGCCAGGGAAGTCACGTATTTGGTCATATGCTCCCAAAGAAATGGTGAATCCTCAGGAGATGAACCGTAGTTGAGTTTTACGCAATCAGTCCAAGCGATGACCGTACGCTGAAAATAGGCTTTGGAAGGAAGAAGGGCGAAATTGGCGAGAGGGTCCGCATCCCACAACCACCCATTTACTGCGAGAGAGTACTTGAGGGGTTCTTTCTCAGCCCCGGGAATACGAGCAAAATAGGACTCCATGATCGGAGACCTATGGCTGCCTCAGCTCTCGTCGCGGAAAACGGACTTGGGGTACTGACTTTCTAGTAATTTCACCTAGCTTTGGGCCGTGATCTTCGAGACGGGTGTATTTCAAGCGATTCTTGACTTGCAGCAGGGCTACATTAACATCATCCTCCCACTCACGGTAGAGCGGCAGGTTCAACGCGTCCACAATTTCGCCCCACGTCTTTACGATCTCCATGTCACTGCCACGTGCGGCTCGGACGAAACCAGCCGCGATAGCGCCATCTACAGTTACGCCGAACCGTTTTGCGTATTTGGACAACCCCTGGAGAATTTCCCCGTCACAGTACGCGCGCAAGATTGTTGCAAGTTCGGCCGCGCTCTTGCCTGTGACGTCAGGTCCCTCCCATGGCTTGATCTCGCCAGAAGAGAGTGCCACCTGGACCGCTTCCTTCTCTCTCTTAACATCGAGGACGTAGTATTGCCAGAAGTTGAACTGCTGGATGTAGTTGTGGAAGGCGTCCAAGAGGAGTTCTATATCATCGTTCGACGTGATCTTAGTAGGTAAACCGTGATCCTTGAGCGAACCAGAAAATTCTATGATGGCGTCATCGAACTCGAGAGCGGGAACGAGGTGAGGGAAATTGAGTGGACTGTAACCTGGAAAGGTCTTAAGAGTCGTAAGGATGCGACCGAAATAAATGACTGACCAGCCTCTGGGTGCTCCTCGAGCCATGTACTATTATTAGCTGTATGATTGAGGACTACGTCGGTCAGGTGGAGGAGACCATATTGGTCACGAGCGAGGCCTAGCACTTCTTCCATCTTCGCGACGCCGCCGTCGTCTTCAACGGATCGGGGATCATCGAACATGCTCGGCTCATATCGAAGCTGGTCTTTGATTGAGTAAGGCGAGTTGCTTTCACCGCGTTCCTGGAGTGGGGTCCAGTGTAACATATTATACCCTCTGTCACTAGCCTCTGTGAAAAAGTCTTGCCACTTGGACACGGGACCCATCCATTTTGAGACACTGCTAAGCAGAGAGACAGCGGAGAGAGGGAGGTTGATAATTTCATCCTCTACCGCGGCGCCACCGTCGGCGGGTAGCAAATGCTGCGAATCACTTCCAAGGATTGGCGTGCGAGCCTTGATTTGAAGGAGTGGATCGATATTAAAGTAGCCCTCTCTGCCAGTAATGCGATTGCCGGGAGCCACATCGTCGTATTCGACCCAAAAAGCGAAGGCGCCAGCATGGGATATAGGAAGGTCGATCTGGATGGGTTTTGAAACGTTCGTGGGAAGCCTGTGAACACGTTTTTCGTTCGAACTGTGCAGAAAGAAAAGGACCACACGTGCTTACTTTCGTTCAGCGAACTTATTGCGGTCAAACACACCACCGTCGAGGGGGAAATTGGTTTTGAACACCCCGTTCCTGGACGCTGGGGTACCTGCTTCCAGCGAGACGCGGAGAATATACGGAACAACTGCGGGGGGGAGACGTATGTACTGCGCAAAAGTTATCAGTATGACAGGGCATATATTTGGGTCGGATTACCTCTCGACTCTTGCTTGGCCCTCCATCCGGTTCTAATGGCAGCTCATATACACGGACAGGTGCTTCGCCGTGCTTTATCGATGACTCGAAAAAGTCTATTCCTTCATCCGCGGGTGTTTTAGGCGTCTTTGCAATTGTGGGAGATGAACCCGCCAATGAGGAAGGGGGCGAGTGCTGGTTTGGAATCGTCAAAGTGGGGTGGTCATGGCCATGTGGGGTCACCAATTTTGATTTTATCCTCATTCTCAGGTGGCGGAAATGGCGGCGATGAGCGGAGGATGGAAAGGAGGGAAGAAAATTAAAGTGAAGGCGTTAGGTCTTATAAAATGCTCGGGCATTCGCTGGCATCCTAATCCCAATTGCCAGGATGGATGACCTTGACGTCATTCCTGCTCATTATCGTCGCATCACCCCCGCGCCCAAAGCTCAGATCTTTCAGAACCCAATTCCCTGTAGCGTCGAGGTTATCTGAATCCTGTACAGACACGTCACGCATCACTCCATCACTTGCTGGTCAAGGCCTGGATCCAAAAAAAAAAAGAGGGTACAGATACCACCAATCAAGCATCTCCACAAGCGGCCTACTATAAGCGCTGGCGGCGCCACTTCAGTGCGCTGCGTGAGAACTTTGAGCGGCAATTTCTATCCAGGTCGGACTTACAACTGATTTTCGTCTCACTCTATGCATGGGGTTGCACTGCTTACTCGTGTCAGGTGCACAGTCACTGTCTGAAAGAATTGCTTGGACTGGGCTTGTGGCCATGCAGAGGATGTCGTCGATCCTTCACAGAGGTACACCTGGTTGATCGACTTCGTTACTCGTTAATCATGCCGTCAAAAGTAAATACTGTGGCAAACAGGAGAGTGGTAGACTCGCAGGTAATAAAAATGCAGTCCTCTTCTTGCGAGATGTCATACTTCGAGAGTTCTCTGATGGAACTAGAGACTCTGGCCAGTCTTAAAGCTCTGGGCCTTCAGCTTCAGCTTTCGAGGAAGTGGGCGTGCGAAGTACGCGTATGGGGAACTAACTGCACACCCTTCACAACATCACCCACGTGTGGCTGAAGCCGGTTGTGTTCGCCCTTTGATTTGGTGTTATACAGTGGTTGATCACTGCCTTTGCGTGAAAATCATCCTCAAGTTTGAAAATCCAACCGGAAAGGCCAATTCACTTGTCGAGTGGGATTTGATGTAAGAACGCGCGCGCGTGCCCCCTTTTCTCTCTGTAACAGCTCCAAACAGAACTACTGCCGAGCGCATGGCAGTGGTGCTTCACGGGAATGGATTGCAACGATCTCGCCTTGCAGTTCTTCGGCGACTCGCATCCTCGGTGAACGGCGCTCTGGGTTCAAAGCAAGGAAATCAACACGCTGCTGACCTGACCAGGGACATCAAAATATCCGTGGACAGCCTCAAGCAGAACAAGATCGACGAAGAAGTTCTTGGCTGTACCCTCGGGGATGAGGAAAGCCCCGCGCGAGCATTTGCGAGGGTTTCACCACACTGACTTTGGGTGCAACGCCCCCTAGTGACTAACACACTCCAACGGCGCTACAGCACACATCTGTTCGTCGGCACAACACTGCTCATGCAAACCCGGGAGACTCGTAAGTTTTCCCTCTCACACGATTGATTTGCTAATATTGCATACACTAGTGATTTCCGACCTCTCCGGCTTCAAGTGAGGACGAATCCGCGGCCACCGCCAACGACCTCGACAGCGATGAAGAACAAGAAATCAACGAAGAATTGGAAAAGGCTCTTGGTGAACATCAAACCGTCCTCAGCTTACAAACGGCCGAGGACGTTGATCTCGAGATGGACGCGGATTTGCAAGCTCAGCGGAAACAGTTGACGAAGAGGACCGACCATACATGTTTCAGAGGATGGTGGGATGAAATTTTTGTACCAATGAACGTTAATAAACATCAGCTTGATGTTTTCCATGTATAGAGCGAACACGTATACTATCCTATTACACCTTGTGCTCGGAAATCGATAATCTTTTTTTGTATCTTCAACAACTCAACGTAGCTACTTCAAATTGTACATAGTAACAGAAAAATATACATCAGATGTCATAGTATTTTTATTTCCCTGGCTTCCGTGGTCTTTCGAAAGGCAGTCGACATTCAAAATTGTATCACCTCTTGCACGCTTTTGTCACGCTTTTGTCACGCTGATTAAGCGTTGGCATTTCGGCATTTGTGGTGACGTCTGCACATGTCGAAGTCAAAACACACGGAAAGCATCATGCTGTGCCGAGATGCCGGCCATGACCGAAAGAGGAACATGAAATCAGTCACGCTCAAGGTCACTTTTGGTGAGTTTTAGTTCTGCAGCTCGATCGCTGTAGAATACTGACTCCAAAATTGAGATACATAGTAATTTACAACCACTCTATAGAATCTGATAAAAACATTTGTGTGGAAGTACTGTGGTTATCGGGGTCTGGGGGTGAGGATGCCTGTGTAAGACCAATACATCGGAATTCTGATTTTTTTGTAGTCGTTGATTCAGACCGATTTCCATTTTTATATATGATCTCATACCCATAGAACCTACACTATTTACTGTTTTTTATTTGAGAAGAATAGCTACGGAGAAAGTACTAAAATCTTCGAATCTTCAAATGTGTGCACAAGGTGTAACACGTGCACAAGGTGTAATAGGATAGTATTCACGAGAAGCAATACCATTTGCAAGTGAATTGATCAAGTGAAATTTCTCACGGCCTCAAACGCCAATCCCACTATCATAACTGGGCTAGCAGGCTTTTCCAGCTTCACGTCCCGAAACGCTGCAACACTGGTCGAAGTCCTTTCCCGAGAATGTGATATCGTCTTCCTCCGCTGTGACGCGAGTAGACAAGAGAATATTCTGTAGATTTCCATTCGCTCGCCGTGATTAGACTGCGAGCGTCCCTTCTCAACCGACCCTGTCAATTGTTTGCTGCAGTCGTGCTGCGGCCGTACCGCGGTTCACAACAAGAACCTGGTTCCACGAGGCTATGAACACAGTACCACTGTGCCCAGGATCTCACCTGATTTGGCTAGCAGGCTTTTCAAGCTTCAAGCCCCGACACCGCTAACCGAAGTGCCTTGATTTGAGACCCTCGTTCCTCGAGGCCAGCATAGCGTATAGCTCATCCTTCCAACACTCCAATGGGCTCGCACCTTTCGCGTTTTCCCGTTGATTCTAGTTCCCGCTCCAGTGTCACCTGGCCTCAAAAGCCCGCAGAGGTCGTAATCCAGAGACGGGGCCTACTCAAGAGTACAGAGCCAGAGAAGATCTCGCTCCGTACGCTAATTGAGACTCGGTGTCCGAGCATACTCACACCCTTCAAGGCACCCTGGTGGCTTTTCAAGTACGTTCTCGGTCCTCTCCTCTGTCACCCTAGGTCTCCTCACCCAACAAACGTGCAGTGGCCACTTGCAGACCGCATATGCAGCCATCAGCTTGGCTTTTAGTCAAGCAGATCCAGTGGTGTATGACAGGTACGTCACCGGTGCCATACTACTGTGCACAGAATAATTACAGTTTTCTCAGGAAATTTCTCAGACTCAAAGATGGCGGAACTCTGTATATACATATCTCCTCGAAGTGCCAACTGACTAACTAGCTATGTTCTCTGTAGCGGGCTTGATTTCACACCGTCAGCCGCCACTGGACGCGTATTTGACAAAGCAACTCCCGTTATAGTTGTTCTACATGGTCTCACTGGCGGTACGTTGATGAAGCATTAGACTCTCTGCGGCCTCACAGGCCCAGTCGCCTCTGATACATGCTAGAATAGGTTCGCATGAAACGTATATCCGCAACATTATCGCTCCTGCAGTGGCACCAGTGGAGGAGGGTGGTCTTGGATATCGCGCTGTGGTTATCAACTTTCGAGGATGTGCGTGTTTCTAAAAAATGCGTTTGTGCATTTTCTCAAGTATGATCAGGCGCTGGTGTACCCTTGACAAGTCCCCAAATCTACGGGTTCAGCCACACGGACGACTTTCGACAGGCGATTCATTATATCGCGCAATTGTATCCTCATGCACCTCTCCTTGGAATCGGATTCTCTCTCGGTGGCCACATATTGACACGATATGTTGCCGAAGAAGGTGAATCGTGCCGCCTTGTCTCAGCGTGCACGCTCGCCTGCGTGTGTATTCTCTCACTTTTCACTCACTTCTCGTTTCTGATTCACGAGTTTCAGCCCTTTGATATAGTCAAGACGGCACATCAGTACGTCCTCAAAACATCTTTCACCTCAGAAGCCCACTTACACGCCTACTGCGCAGTCTGGAGGATGACTGGTTTGCCCACCACGCGTATTCTAAGACCCTTGGTACCAGTTTCAAGAAGCTTGTCCATCGACACATCGACTCCATCCGCCAGTTCCCCGATTCCCGCCTTGCTCAAGCTCTCCCGGCCCTCATGTCGCACTCGCGCCTCGCGATACTCAAATTCGACTCACTCATCTCTGTGCACTCCGGAGGCTCCTCTCCGCCGTTCCCATTCGATGACGTGTGGAAATACTACGCGTACTCGACGTGCCACCATGACAAGCTCGACACAATACGTATACCCTTCCTGGCGCTCAACGCGGACGACGATCCGATCACTCATTTTGCGCCGCAGGATTACGACCGGAACAGATGGTTCACGCTCGTCGTCACACGCGGAGGCGGCCACTTGGGATGGTTCCAGTCTAGTGGGGCGGCGGATCGCTGGGTCAGGCGCCCCGCACTCGAGTGGTTCAAGGCCACGGGAGAGGATATACGCTTGGAGCCCAGAAAAGCAAAGTCGATTGAATGGAAAGACGGTTGGCTGGTGGAGGCTGGGAACGACGTCCTTGGTTGTCAGGAGATTGGAGACGGTGGGTTGATTACAGCCAAACAATGAGGCAATTGTTGGCAGGCCAATAGATATCTGGCATAACCCATTTTTCTAAATCTAAATACCCCAATGGCAAAGGAGAGTTTCTAGTCGTCCTAAATCGTCGTGGTAGGTACAGGATCCACTATCAATGACTGGGCCATCGCATCTCTACTAGAACATACAGCACGCTCTAATACACACTGTGGTGAATGATGGCGGAAGGCAGGCTGAGCGACTCGCAAGTGTCGTCGGTGTGGGGAAATAGGCGATGTTGACGGCCGTTACGAGAACCCCACGTGAGCGAATCGGTCCACGCTGTCAAAGTATGTATGGGGACAGGAACGAAGTGAATTCCATCGCGAGTGGCGAGCAAACATAAGCGCGTTATGGTCCTCAACCAGCCCCGGTGCCTAGTCTGACAGCAGCGCCCGCGGCGCCAATGCTCGATGCACTGCCTTTCGTTAGGGAACCAGCGAGCAGATCTCGACAGGTCCGTAGGCGCTCTCGTCGCACGACAAACCAGGACCCAGCATCGGGCGGTATGGCTAAGGGTACGCCAAGCAAGCTTGCTTCTGACGCCAATCGAACACTCTTGCTCATTGAATCGAGTTCTTCTTCGGAGTCTAAATCGGCGAGGTTCTCAACACCGTGTTCATCGTCTACCCTTGCGTTGTTTCCAGAGGTATGGGTGCTAGCACCGCCGGTGGCAATCGCCGCGTTCTCCACCTTCTTTTTCTTCTTGGTAGACGACTTGAGTTGCTCTAGCTGTGCCTCAGCGCCGGGCTTGCTGAGGTCGATGCCTTTCCTCTTGGCGAGTTCCTCCAGCTCCCGCTGTTTCCGCTCGCGCTTCTCTCGCTCCTTTTTCTCCTTGCGCTCTTTCTTGCTCTCGCGCTTGACCGGTTCGACCCAGTTTGGGTTGTGAGCACGGTTCCACTCGAGCAAGAGTTCATCATAATCCTTTGAACGCCCTTTGACGGCTCGCTTTGCACCCATAGAGTGCGACTTGCAGGTGAGCGAGCGGGAACAAGGCAGATTCTTGTCATTAATGACGCCACAATGTCTGTCGGGATCAAAAGGACCTTTAAACCGTCCTTTCGTGACCTTTGCTGCGGCCTTTGCCTTCTTTGACTTTGGCGCGTTCGGATCGTTCGGATCAAAATCCTCCCCTTTGCGCTTCTTGCCCTTTGCTTGAATCTGAATTAGATAGAGAGCCAATGTGGTGGCGACAACTCACCATCGTCGGCCTTTCCCTTGGAGCCGTTCTTCTCAAAGTCGTACTTCTTACAGTTGTCTAGTCCGGAGTTTCAGAAAGCGACCAGCGATAGAATGTGATGTCGCGAACGCACCTGCATGTTCGGCGACGACACTGCGCAGAATGGGTTTCGCGCAGTCCTTACATTGCACGATACCGATCTCGGACGTGCTCTTGAGGGGGTCTGCGCCGAAGATCTTCATGTCGCGCGCGGATAGCCATGAGGTAGGTGGTGATAAGGCAGAGAGGGAGACAGGAGGAGAAGCGGGGGGAGTAGGGGGCAGATTGTCGAATGAGAGGGGTGCGGGAGATGGGGACTGTTTGAGCCTAAGCTTTAGAGTCATATTGTTTGAGTGGGGCTGGTCCTCGTTGCCAGACTAGGGGTAGGGGAAGGAGTAGTGTCACGCGTGACAGGTGGTCACACCGAAGCCCGACCTCGTTGCGCCCGTTGCGCCCATTGCACACGGCTAGCACTAATTCAAACCGCTTGTTTGACGGAATTCCTTGTGCTTCGAGGCATCGGCACTCTCTCTAGGTTACCGGCGGATTGTAATCTCCAGACACACACCCCGACCATTGTAGCCGATGAATTGAGGTTTCCGTAATAGACTATACGCCGTTGGTAAATCCCGCCTGCCCTTCATGTCATTCAAATACCCGCTCATAAATAAACCTTCTGATTCTGGGCCTCCCTCTGTTCCACCCCCCACTCGCTTCACTGCGCTTCCGTCGTCCACGTGTTTCTCATTCTCTGAAGCATGTTATATGCCACTCAAAGGCTGGCACCATTCAAGCTGGATGTCATTGTCGTCGGCGGTGGTTCGTTCTCTTTGGTGTCCTGCGCCAGGTATATATCTACTTAGTGCTTATAGCCATCACCGGACTATCGACTGCCATTGGTCTTGCTTTGTCTGGACATAAGGTTCGCGTTCTCGAGAAAAGCCCGTCGTTGTTGGGGCAACCGGCTGGGGGCACAAAGATTCCCCCGAACGTGACGAAAATACTCGTGGAATGGGGTCTCGAGGAGGAATTAAAGAAAGTGGGACATATCGTACGTGAAGGGTCAAATCTCTGGGACTGTAAGTCGTTTACCGTCACATAGGGTCTCTACGCCATGCCCTGATGCTAATTCTGTCCTCAGTTGAGACCGGCAAGTTGATCGGTTATCTCGAATGGGCAGAACCAATTATGCAAGACAGTGGTGCTGCATATTACTTGATACGGGTGTGTGTCCAAAAGACATCGGCTGTTACTTTGAAACGACGTCTAATTTTTATGACTGCAGTACTGTGACCTACACAAAATGTTGTACGACGCCGCTATACAAGCAGGAGCTGAGGTAATATTCAACGCCGACGTACGTCTAGCCTCGCCGCCTGCTCAGGGGACATCAGGTAGTGCGAGGCCATCAGTGAAAATGCGTGATGGCACCGTTCTCCACGCCGATATCATAGTCGGTGCCGATGGCCCTCACAGCACTATTCGAACCTCCCTTGAGGAAAAACGCGTTAAGCCTCAAGCAACGGATACCATCGTGTTCTCGGGGACTATCCCAATGAAAACGCTTTTGGAGGATAACATGCTCGAAGCCGATAAGTTCGCGTTCACATGGGTGTATTGGTTTGGCCCAAGTCGGGCTTGTATGGGTACGTCAATTTGGCTGATATATCTGAACCTGTTGGCTATATGTCATGTTGCCTGTCATTCACCCCATTTTAGGTTATCCGATTGTGAGTTTTGGAAAGCGCAGAAGCCCCAGACAACGTTGAATCTCGTTCCAGGCTCATGGCAGGGAATATGCGGTCCACCTATACTGGGATCGACCAGAACCTGATGCTCCGGAAGGCTGGACTCCAAATGTGCCAGTCAGGTCGCTAAAACTGTCGGAAACAGCTTTAGATGACAGGTACGCATTGTCTCCCCAAATACAGTATGGTCCTCACCAGACTCAACAGGCTGGCTCGGGTGTTTGAAAAGATCGACGCTGTTTGTTGGCAGAAATATCAGGACTGGCCCAACATTGAGAATTGGTCTGATGAATCCAACCGCATTGTTCTCGTAGGAGAATCCTCACGTCCCCTCTTCGTTCGTGCATCCATCTCGTTCTCTCTATACTTGCTGAGGACGACCACTCGTAGCCTTGCAGCATGCAAGCCAGTAGCCTATGCATAGAGAGCGCTGCGGTTCTCAGCACACTGCTTTCATACGTTCGCGGATTTGATCATATTCCGCTTTTGGTAAGAGCGTACGAAACCATCCGCCGAGATCGCTCCGAGTTCCTGCATCGGGTTGAATTGATGAACGTTACTCAAACCATGTTTCCCCCTGGACCTGAACGCACGGCGCGGGACAACGAAATGCAGAAGCTTCTCTACTCGGGGCAAGGTAAATGGGACGACGATGCGTATTTGGGCTTATGGGGAAATCTGGTTAAAATCTGGGCGTATAATGCCTTCGATGCAGCAGATGACTGGTGGGTACAGTGGGGTATCCTCCGCGAGCGGTCCTTGGGTGGGGTGGATCCGAATATCCGGACGCCCTTCCGACCCTTGGAAATCGGCGTCATCGAACGTACAGACGTAATCGAAATTTCACATTCATGAACACGGACAGGTGACTACAGTACTAGGTTAGATAGAGCAACGCGGTTGTACCGTATCAGTTAATTAGTTGTGATTTGGTTTGCTTCTTTTGTTGTTGAGCGGTGATGTACGTACATCTTGTAGTAAACTGTGACACCGCTAGGGGTCTGACTGTACACCTGCTGCTACTGAACGCGCTTATGTTACGTTACGGTCTCGTTTGTACGCCACTTGTTCCTGTGGTGCCGCGGCGTGTGCTAAGTTTGAGATCTTCCGCAACCCACTGACGATTCGCAAACATCCCCGCTTATCGGTCCGTTCGCCTCATGGATGCAGTGGAGAGAGCCAACGCAGAACGACAGAAGAGATGGTGCGTATTCCTAGGGCCATGACACAATTAACCCAATCGACGTCACCCACAGGGTCAAGGACCAGAAAGTCGGTGAGGGAACATACGCCGTAGTCTATCGGGGTGTGTGGCATTTCTTTCTGCGTTGATGACGTGGTGCATTAATGTTGGGCCGCGAGCGCAGGACGAGAGCTCGCGACTGGTCGAAAAATTGCCATAAAGAAGATCAAAGTTGGTCAATTCAAGGATGGCCTCGACATGTCTGCCGTGCGCGAGGTCAAGTACTTGCGTGAATTGCATCATCCAAATGTCATAGAAGTAAGTTAGGTACGCCCTATACTGCGCCCCCTGAGCACTCAGCGTCCAAAGCTTTTGGACGTGTTCTCCTCAAAGACCAATCTGAACCTTGTGCTTGAGTTCCTCGACACCGACCTCGAGATGATCATCAAGGACCGCACGCTGGTCTTTCTGCCTGCAGATATCAAAAGCTGGATGGCCATGGTCTTCCGTGGTCTTGAATTCTGCCATCGAAACTCCATCCTGCATCGAGTGCGTACCCTCCCTGCCCCTCCCATCCCCCCTTCTGACATTTCTGCAGGATTTAAAGCCAAACAATCTACTCATAGCATCGGACGGACAGTTGAAAATTGCAGATTTTGGCCTAGCCCGTGACGCTGCGGACCCGGGATACAAAATGACATGTCAGGTGATCACGCGGTGCGTCCTTAACGTTACTTACAGGTGGGGGCCATTGCGGCGGGCAATGCTTTGCGCCCGCAATGCGAGCCCGCCTCCCCACTTTTTCGTGCCCCTCAATTTAAAGAGTACCTGATACGCGCCTTGTAGATGGTACAGACCGCCGGAGTTGCTCTTCGGCTGTCGGTACTACAGCACCGCCGTAGACATCTGGTCCGTCGGCTGCATCTTCGCGGAGCTCATGCTGCGCACGCCCTATCTTCCAGGCGAAAGCGACATGGACCAGCTAAAGACCATCTTCCGTGCGCTCGGCACGCCGACCGAAGAGGAATGGCCGGTATGTGGTGCGGTGCACACGCTGCTTGCTCAAAGACATGCCCAAAAGCGGCCTTTCGAACTATAATAACAATAACGCCACAGGGCCACACCAAACTACCAGACTATGTGTCGATCGGCCAGTTTCCAAGAACCCCTCTCCGTGACCTGTTCACAGCCGCAACCGCAGACACCCTGAATCTGCTCAGCAAGTGCATCATCTACGAGCCCCGGAAACGGATCAACGCCAAAGATGTCCGCATTCCCCTTCCTGTTCTGGTTCTCCTTCTCTTCTGACTGATGCACGTGTGGACGCATCTAGGCTTTGAGCCACCCTTACTTCTTCGCACTCCCGTACCCGACGCATCCGTCAAAGCTCCCTAAAACCAGCACGCAGACCGCCGCTTCGCGACCACTCGACGAGGTCGACGGGAATGTCGAAGCGAATGGGAACACCGGTACCGCGCCAGGCGTGAAGTCCGCCGCTCCACCCAAAAAGCTCAAGCGCAAGCTGAGCGGGCATGACATATCACGCAATATCGCGCGCAAACTAGATTTCACAGCCGCCTAAACACTAGTTATTTGAATTTTCCTTTATTTCCTTGTGGGGTAGGAATATTGGAATATTTGCGGGAGTGCGCAAGAAGCGCACCCATCCGCTTGCAGGACGGTTTCCATTGGACGTCCGTCACCTAATCATCGTCCTTACCAAGTACAGAAAGAAAAGGGACACAATGCAAAAAAAAATGTAGACTATGCAGCTTACGAGTATAATGTGTACGTGCCGTGCAACAATGGAGAAAACAGAGGTCACCAGACAGCGAAAAAAAAAAAAGAAAAAGCGTGGCGGAGGGCAGGATTTGATAACGATAACCAATACGTCGAGTCTACGCTCTTGGCTCTTCGCAAGAAACGCATTTAACCTTGGCAGGGTCGTTGTCTACCATGCAGACTCTGCAAGTCCATGTTCCTGGAGCTTTCGTCGGCACTTTCATTCCTGCAGCCGCCCAGTTAAATCCGCCTAACGGTGCCACTGGCTTAGGAGGCTCGGGCACCGCGGCGGCGGCCGTAGAACACCTCGTATCAAGATCAGGTTTCGGCTCCTCGCAGGAGACGCATTTGACCTTGGAGGCATCGTTGTCCACCATGCAGACTTTGCACGACCATGTCCCGGGGGCTTTCGTTGGCGCCTCCATTCCCGCTGCCGCCCAATTGAAGCCACTAGTGGGTGCGGCCTCCAGCCTGTTCAGGGGTTCGGACTGTGCTGCACCGTTGGTCGTCGAATCGGGGCGCGGCTCCTCGCACGCGACGCACTTAGACTTGGCGGCCTCGTTGCTAACCATACAAGTGCCGCACGTCCACGAGCCGATGGCCTTCGCAGGCGGTTTCATCCCTGCAGCCTCCCAGTTGAAGGCACATGGGCCAAAAGTGAACGAGAACATGAGGAGAGAAGACGGTTCCGCGGTCGCTGCTTCGCTGCGCTCCTTATCGTGCTTCGATGTCATTTGAGAGTCCTTCGACGCGTCAAAGGAGAACGACGGTAGGGACGCCGAGTCGAGGGCAAGTGCCGCTTCCTTTGCGTCCTTGGGGGCCGACTTAGCTGGCTGCGACTCTGTGCTCAAACTGGCTACTGGAGGACTTGCGACTTCCAGACTTGGCACAGGAGCTAGCCGACTCAGGACAGATGATAGCTGAGGCTTTGTTGCAGGTAGCGAGGTAAGAGGCTCGTGTGATTGCGCAGGTGCAGGTGCAGGCTGATCGAACGCAGGTTTAGCGGGCGGTGGAGAGTCAGGATCACTCTCGGCAGCAAAGCCAAAGCGAAGCTTAGACGGCTCCTTCGGCGCAGACGATTTGAGTGGGAACGGTGGTTTGGGTGTCGCACTGACTGAATTACCGTTTGTCGTGGGTGTTGTTTTCTTAGCATTAAATTGAGACTCTGTTGGATCAAATGCATCGCCAGGGTGCGCGTTTGTAGGAGAAGTCGGAGAATGCATGTCGACATCCGGAGCCTCCTCAACGGTGGGTGGTGGCACCTTCTGCCTTTTGGGGAAAGGTATGGCGCCTCTCTCATGTTGTTCATTCCCTTGCCCGTTGATAGTGGCATGGTTTGCATTGGCACGGGGAGGAGACGGTGATTTGAGACGCGCGCTGCGTCGAGGAGGCTCTGGATGAGAAGTGCCGTTTACTTTGCTCAGGGGGCCTTTTCCAATGTTAGGAGGTGGTCGAGAACGCTTGCTTCCCTGTAGGACAAGATCAATGAGAACGGGCACGTAAGGCACGTGTGGCAAGCACACTGACCGTTGGTACGGTGGCTTCAACGATCGTTTGATGACTCAGATTCACATCTGTCTTCTCCTGTTCCGTTGGGGGTTCCTCCGGGGCTTTCCGCTTCTTTGGAGGTTTCTTCTGCAAAGATGGCTTGACTGGGCTAGCAGTCTGGTAAGGATTCGAAAGGTCAGGCTTCTTTGGCGGTGTCACTTCCTTGATGAGCTCCGCCATGAAATTCGCAGCACGAGTGGGCTGGCTCGACTTGGAGGGAGGTGAGGAATGCGACGACGAAGAGGAGTCCCCAACGCCCCATGTGTTGCGCAGAGGAGAGGGTACTGCAGGAGTAGTAGGTTTTGGAGGCACGGAGAGGCGAAGCCGTGGTGTGGTGGGGACGGCGGTAGACTTGTCCGGACTTGAGTCGTTCATGGAGGTATGAGATGATGAACCGTTGGAAGAGGACAATACGGAAGAATCGGCACGAGTTTGTTCACGTGGTTGGGTCAAGGGCAACGACTCGCCATTGGCATGAGGTGTAGGAGGTTCGACGGCCGTGTCTACTCGTCGCCGTTTATTTTCGGTTTTATGAGGTGATGCCTCTGGCGCAGAGAGCACCATTTTTGAGGGAGAGGGGCGTGGTGGACCGAAAGCAGGACTCTGATGGCGGTTGCGTGGACGGGCGCTCCCTGCACCTTGCCATTTATAAACCCCATTGGGGTTTCTCGTTAACGTTCTACGTGGGGTCTGTCGTGATGAGGGGGTAGGAGATCCAACGTTAAAAGCCGGAGTCGTGCCGCGACTGGGAGTGGGGCTCGTGGTGAACCGAAAAGGCTCTGAATCGTCATCTGTAAAAGCCCATCAGACCTGAGGGTTTTCGGCCGAAGAGAATGCGCGAACCTTGTACGCTGTCCTTCAAAAGAGATACCAAACCGACGTATTCAACGTGATGCAAGGGCTGATCAGTGCGGTCACGCAGATACTGTTTGACGGTCTCGAGTTTCTCAGCCGGAGAATGTGAGGGCACGTTCAACCGGGGTGATTCGAATGGGGTAGACGGCTTGAAGGGAGATATCATTTCAGCTGGTTCTGGGACGAGACTTGAGACTGGCAAGGTCGACGCAGCAGAATGAGGTAGTCGTGTAGGTGTCAGAGGAGTGTGAGGTAGTCGTGGTGGTTGCGGTTGTTGTGCCAGCTGAGAGCCGCGAAGTGTATGTCGGAATTGAGTCGGAAGAAAGAAAGAATGTTATGACGCACTTCAAGACCGCGTTGTGACAGAAGGTCAGCGGGGCGCGATACCCCGTATTCTGAACCATCAGAGGACAGTTTCTCATCATCCTCGTCAGAAAGGTCATCCTTCGGTTCTTCTGATGACTTTATGCGACGTAGGGGGTTTAAGTAGCCGAAAATAGTGGACAAAGACCAGGACTACAGATATGAGATGATTGAGATGAAGAATGGTGAAGAGAGAACGGACTGATTTCTTGGGTTTGGCGTTTGGGCGTTTGTATGGTGATGCAAGCTGACTTCTTGCGGCGCGACGATCGCTGCGCCTTACCGCGCTCATCTTTGCAGGACGACGGAGGGTAGTGGAGGGGAGGGAGAGAGAGGCGAGAGGCGAACAAGGCGAAGGTGGACTTGGCCTTCGCCACGGGTCTCTCGGCTACTCCCGGTGTAGTACTTTCCCACGTGCGCCACAGCATTTCCCATTTGCCGCGACCACGACACACCACAAAATGCCAGACAAAGTCGTCCAGTCGCCTTATCCTCTAATAGATGCTGACCCTCATTTCAATCGAGTCCTTCGTTACATGAGGCCGTCAGATTATGCTGTCTGGGCCGGTGCAACAGCCGCATTTCCTTCGGCCATCTACTTCTGGGGTACTTGGTTTGCCTTTATATCCCGTGCTGCACTCACCCAGAACGCTCTCTCAGAGATGGCTGACCCCACAAAGTCGCGTCTGCGGCCCGCTTTGCGCCTGGGTGGCGTGTTTGGTTTCATTGGCGGCTTCCTACTCGCCTACCAGCGGTCGAGCTGTGAGTCTGCGGTGTCTGCATCATAATAGCCCGCACTGAAGCTTGCCATCAAAGTCCGCTTCTGGGGATGGTCAGAGAACAAACGCGAAGAAGAGAGGGACTTTGCCGAGCTTAGCCAACTCGCGCGCGAAGGAAAGCCGCTCTACGGAGAGTCACCTCAGCCACTGTGGGTCCAGAACGCTGCGTACAGCAACTCGGCCTTCTCGCAGCTTAAATTCAGTGAGTGTCTGGAACCAACCTGCTACCTACCTATCACACTCACCGCCCCCTTTCTTTGAAAGGTGTTTTCCCGATGTAAGTGCTCTTTATTGTAGGGCCCACGACCTTTTAATCAACTCTCCTCCTACAAGGTTCAACTTTGTCAATCACCCGCACCATGGCACTGATCCTGCCAAGTATGGCGTGAAACCCACTTCAGAAATTAGTGAGACAGCCGAACAGTGAGCGGTAATCACGCGCTGTAGCATACAATCCCTTTATCAATTTATTCATTGAGCGCTCTTCTATGAGGGTCTAAATAGTTACAATGAGTGTGCTGAGTTCCAGATTGACGCCTACTTGGTCAAACGCAACAAGCTCACATCGTTTCATGCAGTTGTAATACCTGGCCTTCTCGCCCCACATTCGTTACAGCTGGGCGGCAATATCTTTTTGGATCGCTTGGGCGTTTATCTTATTTCCCCAGATCATCTGGGCTGTAAACCAACTGGATCTCATTCACTGATCACAATAGCAGTCTTGGTTGTCTCGTTAGACCTGATCTAGCTGTGCCCCTGCGCCTCGGTCCAGAGGAATCTTTGGTTGGGCGTGGGCGTCGAGACCTCCATTTCTATACAGCACACCAGGACGGAATTCCAGAATTCCGGTAAAGGGTTCAAAACCTATCTCTCCATGGCAATCAGTTAGGAAGCAGGCGCAACTTGTCACACAGATGGGTACTGTGTGGCAGTTGTAGGGCGTTACGGCGTTACCTCCTAGGCCGACCGTAAAAATCACGTCGTGTCCTCTCTAGCGCGCCTATCTATATCGATGGTGGTAGTGAACTTCATTTGGTACAAGCACTTAGGGGTGTCACACTTCGTTTAAAACCGGAGGTGGATGAAATGTGTGATCCGACCACGATGAAGACAGGCCGACACCCGCACGCACACGTTCGAAGGCTCAGGAACGAGGGCCGTCTTTGACAACCTCGTGTGACATAGAAAGCGGGATTCAGGATTCAGATAACAACCATCTCGCCCCAACATATCTCGGATCCATTTTCCGGCTTCTATATGACCTTTCCATGCTATCAAGGGGATGGGCTCTATCTTTCATTTACTCCGTATTTCTGATGGGGTGTTGTCATTTTGCTCGCCCCGTGTCCCCCTTCATCTGACGGATCTAACCCATTAATTGTCTCACGTTGTGGGGCACACAAGCAGTGCAATAAAAAGAATGAGAAGGCCGTGACTAGTGCTCTTCATTAATTTGATAAGGCATCCGCGACGCGTACGCAGAAGGAAATGAAGTGTCAAAAATCGGGACCGGATGTGTTTTATGCCTTGGTCTTGCCTCGTTTCCGTTCCCGCGCATCGGCGGCCTCCTCGTGCGTGTCAGGGACTTGGGCCGGCGCTGCTAGCTCCTTCCCTTGCGCCGCTGCAGTCTGTGTGAGCGTTTCCCACATGACGTCGTTGATCCCTTTGGCGCGCGTGAGCTGTGACTTCAAACGCGCCACCTCATCCTCAAGCTCCGTCACGCGTCCATCCGGCCGTGGCGTAGAAAGTGGGTCATATTCCGCCGTTGTCGTCGGACTGGGTTTAACGAAGAACCCCCAATCGCGAAGAAACTCCTCGCGCGCGTACGTCGTGACCGACTCGTGCGTGATCTGTTAGTAAGGCGCTCCATGAGTGACGCTTAAAACAGCAAGACGATGCAGAAGCAAAAACACACGTTTCGTGCGTGCGGCAACATCATCGTAACCTCATGCGCTTCACGTGGGCGTGCCTCGCGCATGCGTTGGAAGGGAAGTATCGGTAGCACTGGAATCCCACCGTCCTTATCCCCGCCGCCGAGCTGCACGTGGCCGACGAGGTCTGGCGGCTTCAGGATAGCGGTCAGGTGAGTTACTGCGAGCCCTGATCCCGGGTGTGCATTGATAGTGCGGAGGAGCTGGTGCGATGGAACATCGTACACGTGCACATTCCCCAATGCAGTGCCAGCAAGCAGGAGCGCTCCAGTGAGTGACAGAGAGAGAGCAGTAACAGGTTCTCTTTGTGTTCGATAAGGTTGGATTGTGTGGGGAGGATGGGCGTTAGCGATGTGAAAGGGTTACGCACCCAACAGATATGAGGCGCCTCTTGTTTGCGCTTGGGTCATCGTCCCCGATCGACAAAACGTCGTTGACGCCTCCACCTCCGACCGCCTCGGAAACATATCCACCTGATTTATTGGTCCTTGTGCGGAAAAGATTCACTTGGTAAATGGAGCCCTCAGTTGACGCGGCAAAAAAAAGGCGCTCAGTGAGGTCCCATGCAATACAGGCGACAGCGTGAGGAAACTGAAAAGTGGTGAGAAGCGACTTCGAGGAGAGGTCCCATATCTGTTGGGGGCGTTAACTGCCGTAAGGGTGACGAATAAGAAGAGTGGGACGTACTTTCACAGAATGGTCGGTCGAAGCCGACAACACGCGGCAGGATGGGAACGGACCGAAACCGCAAACGAGGTCAGTAATTGGTAGAGTGTGGTCAGATAAGTTCGCATAGGCTTCCGGGTTCTCGTTTTGGACACCGTCATCTAGTAATCTGTCAGAAACGAGACGAGGTGAGTGCTAAGCTGCGAGGTGATATTGCTTCCGACAAACCTAAAAACAGACCAAACGCCCACGCCAGAATCCTCGCTGCCTGAAAGCAACGCTTCTCCGTCGGGGGTGAAACGTAGCACCGTGACCTGACGGTAATGGGCATCCCATGAGTTGTACATTATCCCCGATGCAATCTGTGACAAATGAAGGTTTGGCACGGGCACAATTTCCGAGAGGAACAGGTGGACAGACCTCCCACAAGTATATCCTGCCTTGGGGAGTGCCGGCGGCGCAGAATTGACCTTGTCGGTCGACGGTTACGCATGAGAGTCGTTCCGGGAGAACGAATTTTTGGGAGATTTGATCCTTGATACGAAGCACGTAAGAGAACTGACAAATGGATGTTCCTGCGTAGGGAGAAGCACTTTTTGGAAGCTGTAGACATTCAGAAGGGCCTTGTCTGGTTGTACGGCAAGCATGAGACCACCCTGTGCCTCCCGTGTAGGGATAAGCGCTGTGCAATTTTTCGCAGAGTTTGTGTGCTTGAAGGAGGCCAAAGATACACCAGACTGAATATCGTGGAATAAAATAGAACCATTGCCAGGGGACTGTGAGTTGGGAGCAGGAGCAGAACTGGTGATGAGCACTTCTTGTAGCATTTGTGAGAGCAGGAGGGTGATCACGTGATGGGAGGGAATGCTTTAGATAGCACTGGAATCAGAGGTCTGCAGGTATAAAGTAACCCCGTCAAACACGTTGACACAACCAATCCTCCCCATCTCCTCGTGCCCCATTGCTCGCTTCACAACCACACTTCCACCATGTCCACCGACTTGTACGAGGTCCTCAACGTACAGAGGGATGCCACCGAGGATCAGAGTGCGTCTATTCCCTTCTAACCCTTGGTCCTCCCCTTACCCGTCCCGCAGTCCGCAAGGCTTACAAGAAACGGGCGCTTCAGACCCACCCCGATCGTGTACCTCCAGAACAGAAAACAACTGCAGAGGAGGAGTTTCGAAAGGTACTATCAGTCCCTCTGTTTAACGTCCCATCGTTCAACTCACTCGTAACGCTAGGTCAACAATGCATATGAAGTCCTCAACGACTCAACTAAGCGTCGCGTAAGCTTTGCAGTGTGTTTTGTTATTCATCATAGCACCCTAATTTGCCGCCTTCAGGCTTACGATAAGGCAGGGATCTGGCCGCCTCCGCCTCCACCCCCTGTATCAGAGCGACCCCGCCATCACCGCCGCCCTCATCACTCCTCTAGGGAGCAATATGTGCCCTTCCCGGATGATCCCTTTGACTTTTCATGGCCCCATCATACCGGCTTCACGGATCCCTTCCGACTTTTCGAGTCTATCTTTGGCGAGCTGCATCATACCATGTCAGATCCATTTTTCCCTGACCCGTGGCAGCGGAACCGCCGCCATGATTCGCCCCATCGTGGCGCGGGTAGCTTCTTTGATGATCCACTCGTCGGCGTGGGTTTCCCGTTCGACCGTGGCAACATGTTCGACGACGTGGTGACCGGTGGAAATGGTCGCTCGCGCGTGTACAGCCACAGCCAGGTTTCTCGTGGCACCATGGCACCTGATGGTCGCTGGGTGTCTGAGAGCAGGGTGTCTCGCACAATCAACGGTGTCACGGAATCTGTGTGGAAGCGTAGAGATGCTTTTGTATGTCCCTTCACATCCCGTGTGCGAAAACCCCATGCTGACCTGGCGCCATTGTACCCAGGGCAACGAATACGCTACCTATACATATCCAGACGGTCGAGAACGGCACACCGTCAATGGTCGCGAACAAATAACTGCGCAGAAGCATGCCCAGCCACAACGGGTAAAAGTCACTCCGCAGCCGCCACCGCCTATCCAAACTTCGGTGATCCCAGCAGTAATCCCAGCTCCACAGCCCTACTCTGCCTCCTTAAGCCGTAAGAGAGACAGCCCGACATCGACTTCCAGTCGAAAGCGGGACAGCCCAAATCGTGAACATCACAGCCCCATTGAAATCCAGTCCTCTTCACACGCAGGGTCGCCTCCCCCTATCAGTCACCACTACCGGTCCCCATCAACTGGTAAGTCCCACGTGCAGTACAATCGACATGAGATGGGGTTACTAAGGCAGAATTTTGCTAGGTCGACATGACCGCCGCCACTCACATGACACACCGCCGCATTACCAGTCGCGGTGGTGGAAAAGATAGTTTATTCATTTCACGTCTTTAGGTTCTGTATTCGATCGCGTCTAGTCGTTTCCACCACTCTTGTATTGTACTCTGCACATGTTTTACTTACTGTATGTATACTCTCTCACTTTTGATCTTGCAATAGACAATCCTTTCCGGTGCCTCATGTCAAACGTTCTAATCCTGATCGTCCCGATCGCGTCGCCCAAGAAAGTAGGCGGGCACCAGGAGGTATGTTACGTCGATCAGTTGATGGATGTGGGCCACAGACTTGACTCATCCTCGGAAACTGCTTCAAGGAACATAAAAGACAAAAATGTCACAATCCTCACACACCCACAGGCACTCAAAGTGCCTGTGGCAAAGGGTTTACTATATCTTGCATCCAAGACCACAGGTATGTGGTACGCCAGTGATCCTTGGGTCAGATGAGGCGTGTCGTGCATTCCCACATTGGTTAGAATTCACCGGAGGCAGTGTAAAATAATGCCTAGACAAGAAGATCGACCCCTTCTAGGTCCACTAGGTTTTTACGACGGCTCCACAAGTGCCGTCATCTATGAAGCAATGTCGCCTGTTCGCAGGCGTTCTGCCAGATCGAAACCAGCGGCGAAGTGAGAAAGCCTTGCGTCGACAACAAAACCCTGCGAAAAAAAGAGGGGAATATGGTCACGCTGGTAAGATAGGTGAGGTAATGTTCTACGGACCTTCCTTTCGTATTCTGTATGGGGGGGATAAAAAAATATCTCGTCAGAATGCAAAACACGCCGATGGATGCTACTGTAAATTGGGAACTGCACCACAGCACATACCTTTGAGTTCTTTGTACAGATTCCTCACTTCGACTGCGCGTCTCACGATCGACTCTCCGGCCTCGAGTTTCTGGTCTGGCAACTCCATGTCTCCTTCGAGCGGCACGTCCAGAACCACTAGTTTCATGTTGGCAGTAGACATGCCTAGGGCGTGCAGTCAGTGCCACGAGAGCCAAGCCGCGCAAAAGAATGGAAATAGACCAGGATCATTCGCCAGGACCGCGCTCGAATCGATGGTGCCCTTTGCCTCGTAACCGGTCTCTTCCCGTAGCTCGCGGATGCCGGCTTGTTCTGGCGTCTCGCCTTCATCGATCAGTCCTGCGGGGAGTTCTGCGGAATAATATATATTTTTGGCACCGATTGAACAAGAAAGCTCAGATATACCGATGATGAACTTCCCAATCGGGGGACGGTATTGCTCTATGATCACAGTAGAGAGCGGAAAGGCATTCGTCCTTGAGCGGATGAGAGCCAGGACCGCGACCGCTGCGATGAGGACAAACTCTGAGCGCCACGTGCAGAGATTGGGCGTCAAGTAGGAGTACCATCTACACCAGATGTTCCACGAGTCTTCCTGTCTGCGGCTTCCCAAACTCTCTACAACATACATTTTGATCAGTAGATAGAGAAATACGTATCAGAGTTTTCTTCACCTTTCTGCCCGTTTGGTCTTGCCAGCTTATCTTCTTCAAGCTCACCCACCTTTAAGGAAACCCTGCGGATGAGTAGATGACCTTACGGGTGTAAGTTACGTACGCACTTTGCGTCGAGGTGTCGAGGTCCTCGGTCGAAAGTATCTTAGGGTTTTGAGACATTGTCCTACGAATGGGGCACCAATAGGAGAAAGTACGATGACTAGCCTGAGATTGCAGGAAGGTTCGTGTGATGATCGCATTCATGCACGTGGCCTCTCTATTGACGCACTGCAACAAGCTGGCGCTGACGAGTTTGAGATGACGAACGCGGACGCCGCGAGTGGTTTCTCTTCGAACGTCGAGTCTACCAACGGGCATGTTGGAAATTCTATGGAAGTGGGATAGGTCGCTTTCAAATTTCCATCTAGAACTCAGCCACGGGAATGTTTTGAAGTTCCAAACATGTTCTAGCGCGTTACAGATTTGTTTTTCTCACAAAGCGTGAATAAAAACCCGAAATGAACAAGTCTTGCCCACGCGAGGCGAAGAGCGAACTTCAAAGTGCGAGCCGAGAGACCGAGGAGCTCCGAGTGTGCCCTCCGCCCCAGGCAATCCGATCGCGGGAGATCCGTCCGGCAGTCAATTCAGTAACCAACCATCTGCCATCGCTCGACACAACAACAATACCCTTTACCTTTCACCCCAAATCCACCTCTCAATTCGAAATGGAGAGATCTCAAATCGTTATGAACTCTGTCCTCGATGCCGTTGGAAATACTCCTCTCATCCGCCTCGATAGGATAGCGAAACAGGAGGGTCTTCGATGCAATCTCCGTAAGTCCGTGCCCATCTCGCATGTCAGGGTCTTCTCTCAGGCCCAAGTTCTGCATCAGTCGGGAAGCTAGAATACATTTCGGCTGGCGGTTCTGTAAAAGATAGGATTGCGAAGCGAATGATCGAAATCGCAGAGCAGGAAGGAAGGCTCATCCCCGGACAGAGCGTCGTCATAGAGCCCACTTCGGGAAACACGGGTACGTTCTATACCCCAAGCTCAACTCTCGCCCTCATGTCGATTCAATTCCGTGCAATGGTTTAGGAATTGGTTTGGCAATGGCGTGTGCCGTAAAGGTAGCGCATCCAAGTTATCCAGGGAGAACGGGTACTGAATACGACAGATAAGGGATATTCAGTGATCATTACGATGCCAAAGAAAATGTCACTTGTATGCGCGTTTTCCCCTGAGTGTCGCTGCCGCTCATTCCAGGTTTTAGGAAAAGGAAGCCGCATTGCGCGCTCTTGGCGCAGAAGTTATCCGAACTCCGGATGAAGTTTCGTCAGATTCTCCGGAAAGTCATATAGGTAGAGCGCCCACCCACACGTTTGCGGGCTCTTTGTCATGAACTAATGTGTCCGTAGGCGTAGCTCGGCGCTTGCAGAAAGAGATACCTGGTGGTGTCATTCTCGATCAATATACTAACGTATGTTCCAATCGTATATATGCACTTAGTGGCTAATCGTGTTATACCCATAAGTTGAACAACCCACTCGCGCATGAACTCACCACCGCGCCTGAGATCATGCGGCTGTGACGTCAACTCCTTCGACCACCGCATATACGTCGTCGGGGAAAGTAGATGTCTTCGTCGCGGTGCAGGTACAGGCGGGACAATTACTGGCGTTGCACGAGGAATAAAGAAAGCCCACAACAAGGACTGCATTGTTGTCGGTGTGGATCCCGTACGTCTACCCCTTTCTTCACAAGAGCAGGCTCACTTACACTCACGCAGGTTGGATCCGTCATCGCCGTCCCTGCTTCTCTCAATGAGGCAGGTAAAGGCGTACCGTACGCCGTTGAGGGGCTCGGGTATGACTTTACGCCGGAAGTGATTACACGAGAGCCCGGTATGATCAACACCTGGTTGAAATCGAATGATAAAGACTCGTTCGCGGCTGTGCAACTGATCATGCGCCACGAGGGCATGCTGGTTGGCGGGAGCTGCGGAAGCGCCGTTGCCGGCGCGCTAGAATGGTTACGTCTGAGAGTGGTCGCGAGATCGCACAGACGCCGGGGAAGAACGTCGTCATCCTGTTGCCTGACGGGTACGTGCCGCGGACAAATCACTGCTCTTCGAAGCTTCTGACGCGCTGCCAACAGGCTGAGGAATTATATCGGCAAAGACTGGTTCCTCGACATGGCCCTCAAACAGGAACCTTCTCCCCTTGCACAGCGCATTGCAGAGATCCTTGATAAGCCAGCGAATTGAGGACAGAGCCAACGCCGAACTTAAACTGTAGCGAGCAAGGAGGTTAGAAGATGAATGTTTTTCGTTTACATCCATTCTGCGACAATAATCACAGTATTGAGACCTTGAGGCATAAGATTGGGGATTCATTTTGTACGGATACAGTACAGTACAACGACAGTAGTCTGCACCAGATTGGAAAAATAGCCGTGGGAATTTTTGCGAGGACAGTTAGCCGGTTGCAGGCTTTGGGGCTGAAGCTGAAGCGAGGTACTCATGTCTGGTTTTGACGATCTCTTGAAACAATCCTCTCGCGCACTAGAAGAAAACCCATTCGAGGACCCTTTCGCCCCGGCTCGCTCCAACTCACCAGACCCTTGGTCGTCGTACACTCACCACTCCGCAACTGCTACCCCTCCTGCATTTGAATATGACGCATCTGGATTCAGCGGCCTGTCTACCACACCGCCAACGGTCGAGTCGCACAAGGAATCTTTCGCCACTCCTGCGGCTGCAGTCGAGTCTCACTCGTTTAGTGTTCCGACGGCTGCATCTGATCCCTTAGACTCTGCAAACCTTCCCGCTGACGATAAGCCAGATCCCTCACCGAAGCTCATCACATCTCCTGGTTTCTCAGAATTTAGACATAGTGCCGAAAACGATCCACCTGCAGCTTCACCGGAGTCTCCTACCCAGCATACGTTCCCGAGCGTGCCTGTTGTTCCTGACGCGCTTCCACCCGTACCTCCTTCCCTAACTCTCCCCCCTGCTACGTCCCCACCCGAAACATCGCCCACCGTACAACATTCATCCCCCGAGTCACCTTCATCTGCCATCCCTGTGGACATCCCAGACCATTCCTCACCACAGTCCCCGCCGCCACCGTCATCTGCACGACTACCGCAACGCCAATATGTCCCGCAGCCCTCCGTACACATTCCCTTCAACCCTTCTTCTCCAACAGTCAGCGAATCAAATCGCGTCATCTCGACACCGCTTGACCAGCCTCCAACCACTTCGTTCGCGAGTCTCGCGTTGGGCGGTGAAAGCTTCAATGGATGGGACGGCGCACAGAGTACGTTTATCAACAATGCCTCACTGCCCAGTGTTGCCCCGCAGGAGGATGACGAGGATGACGATGACGATAAGCCACTGCGTCCGCGACCTGTGAGACACCATTCTACTGCTTGTTTGCAGTGCAGCTCATGTCAGTGGTTGTTAAGCCTCAACAACGCCAGCCAAGGAACACGGGCTGCAACCTCTTTTCACGATTACTGTCGACGACCCTCAAAAGGTGGGGACCCCATCAGGGCTTTCACATGTACACGGTACACACCAAGGTACGACCAGACCAAGCACGGTCCCATTTCGCCTCTCGTGACCATACTTTCTAGACGACCTCCCCAGTGTTTTCCCAAATCACGTTTTCTGTTCTTCGCCGCTATTCAGACTTTCTATGGTTGTATGAAACCCTTTCGAACAATAACCCCGGCGTCGTCGTTCCCCCTGCTCCTGAAAAGAGTCCGTTTGGGCGTTTCGATGACCAGTTCGTCCGACAGCGGCGGTTCGCACTCGAAAACTGCATAAACAAGATGGCAAATCACCCTGTGTTATGCAAAGACGCGGACCTCAAGCTGTTCTAGAAAGCGACACGTTCTCACTAGATGTATGCGCTGCTGATGTCCTTACAAGACGGGTTTATAACATGACTTTGGACAGATCAAGCACGTAAAGCGGAGCTCGCCAACGAACGCGGAGGTTGATGGCATCGATTGGCACTCCATCACTGGCCCGCGCTTTGTCGAGATGGACGAGGTGCTTCGAGTCTATTCGCGCGGCTGTCTCCCGCTGACATTCGTCCTTAGTGGTTTGATCGACAAAAAGCGCATCTTGACGTTCTCGAGTCACAGCTTCGTGGCCTCGTCAAAGCCATTGACATTGTTTCCAAGCAGCGCAATGGTGCGTTTCTGCAGGCATCTTATGGATGCGTATTGACCGACGGATTATAGATCTGGCTAGCGCCGTGGGTGAGTTCGCGCAGACCGTTGGTGACCTGGCTACTTCAGATCTCGGAAAACCCCTCTTGCTATTGCTCGAGGCGCTAGCAGAGCTCGAGCATAAAGCCCAGGAAACAGAGTCCGCTCAGGCTCGCGCCGATCAAGCGTCCCTGCTGAGCACGCGGACGAGTATGCCCGCCTCGTGAACTCTGTCCGAGTGAGCCACCGCGCCTCGGCTCTAATATTGGCGTCGACACTGACTTGAAAACCTCTTAACAAGATGGCGTTTAGCTCGCGCGTGCGAGTGTATCACGCGTGGCAAAACGCAGATGCGGAGCTGCGGCGCATTAAACAAACGCACGAGCGAACCGTTCGCAAGGCAAGATCGCGACTGACCGCCTTGGGCATCGTATTCTCAGATTGGCGAGGTGCGTCTTTTCTTGGCATATGATATGATGGAAAACTCATTGTGCCGATGTAGGCGGAACGACGGGCACTGGACGCGAGGCAGGAATTTGAGCACGTGTCGCGGTTGGTGAAGACTGAGGTGGCACGGTTCGAGCAAGAGCGCATCGAGGATTTCAAGAAGAGCCTGGAACAACTTCTGGATGGCATGATCACGAGACAGAAAGAGACGATACATGCGCGGGAGGCATTTCAGCAGCTGTTACTGAAGAAAATTCCCGGTGCAGATTCCAAGGAAGACACGTCTACGAGTGTAGCATAGCTGTCATTTTTTTGGCTGTCACGCCCATAGGGTGTTATGTGTATCTTCCTATCAACGCATGTTGCTGGAATACACACCTGATGCTTTGGTACTTGAGTACAAGCAGTTGTGAACGGTCTTGGACACCGGTTCATATCCTACTGTACTAGTAACGCGATTCGTTGGTCTCATCAGGCCGCTTATTACCATGTACCGTACTGCCCATCACGCATTACTCCCTATCCGTGCAGTCAATGCACGTACAGCCAGCCCTCTTGACATGATTAGAAATTGCAGTCGAAGCTATTCTCTCTCAAAAATACCTTCCAACTTTGCTTTCTTGAAAAGCATAGACAATGACTGATAAACGGTGTGGAAGGTCGCGATTCGCAAAGTGATGTATCCTACGGCGACAATGGTACTCTGTCATCTATCCTGATTACTTCCTCGAGCGCAGAGATTATCTCCTACCAGCTACATTACTGCAACAATTCTGAGGGCCCAGTTTTACATGATCCTCAATCAGATCATTCATTGTATGGATCATCTAATAGGATACATCTTGAATTACTGTACTACACTGGCAGTATATTGACAGGCAACCAGCCTTGCAACCAGCCACAACCCACAACATGACCAGGCCATCGCGCCATTCTACTGGAGCCTCAATCCCAGTTGGGAATTCGCGGTTTGACGGATGGAGGATTTAAAAAAAAAAAAGGATACTGTAATTTGCAATGCTTTACGTGATCGTGTGATGTTTGACAGCCGAACCCGGCCCAAGTTAATTGGCTTGGCACCCCCGCATGCAATACGCCAAAGAGCACCCTTTGGCTCGTCAGGGATGGTCCTAGAAGAGCCGACATCAACATGCGATAGTATTTTGCCAACACCACCAAAAGAACTTACGATATTGCTTCAATTGAGCCGGAATCAGAGGCAGTCTAGTACAGTTGTCAGCGAAGTGCACGTAATTTCCTATCGGTATCCCCTGTACCTCGAGCCTCACCGCGATCATCGCGACACGGACGTCCAATAACAACTCAGCCTAGGTGGAAAATGTAATGCGATTGACCCGCATAATAAAGATAAAAGCACGAACTTGGAATGCTTGAAGTACGTTAGATAACTCCACATCGCATTGTTTGATTCTTGTCAATAGATCCTTGCGTAGAAGGAACCCTGTGATGCCTTTTCTCTTCGAGCACTTCTTCAGCACCTGCTCGATCCTATTCAATTCTCTGGTCCTTCGTCAGATCGTGACGGTTCAGGAGCACAATAGTCACCAAAAAGACGTACCTTTGAAGAGAATCCAGAATATCCCGCAAACTCGCCGGTAGATCTTCCTCGCTCAGGTTATACTTTTCGCACAAATTGACAATGATCTTCGCGATTCTGGCGAGTTTGTACATCACTATTTTGCACTCTTCTTTACATTGCTTCACTTCCTGGAGGCGCAATCATCAGGACATGGTCAGAAAAAAGGGATCTAACACGTACATCCCGCATGGCGAGTGCTTGAAGTAAGAGACCCGCGATGGGTGCGATGAATGGGAGCATGGATGCTATGGCACCCCCTTCCTGGAGAACTGCAAGCGATGTTTGAATCGCGCTCATCGCAATATCATCATGCGTGTCAATGGGCAAAGCCAGATCAGAGACGAAAGCGATAACACCTGGCCAAAAACGATCAGAAAATCATAATAATGGCTCCTAGGCAATACTTACGGGCTGGGGTCTGATCGTCAGACGTTGCATGACGAGACCTACGCCTTCTTTTCCTGAGAGAGAGCGATTTGAACAGCTTCGACAACATTGGTTGGTGTGGGTAGGGGACTAATAGTGAGACGATAAGGTGTGAACACACTCATGGTCTACTGGTAAGAACCGCCCCAGCGAACCAAAAAAAAACGTGTTCACCAGCAGGCGATAGCCACGCACTGGCGGGTTTCCCAATACACTGCCTCTGAAACACGTGTCGATGAGTACAGGCTGTGATTTCGCACAATGTAGTTTGGATTGGGTATGGGAGATATCATAAGGTTTAATCCTAAGGCCGTAGCAGGTACTGGTAGGCATCTGGAAGCTCGGGTGGAGCCTGGGTATTGGCGAAAGTCCTCTTCCTGCCCTAGACTCGGAGTTGTTCTCGGCTTCTTCGCTGGCATCATGATACTGTTCGAGCTGCGAATGTGGCAGTACGTCTCCAGGTGCAGTCGAGCTTATTCTCATTGCCATCACTGTCCAACATCGTACGGGGTGTGCTGGTCTGATATGAGAGTACTGGCGGCGAAATATTACAAAACAAACGGAGTGTTTCATTCGATCATCCATGCCCCCTCTGAGGCCCTCTCTACCGTATTAACTCAACCCAACCCAGCCTACTCCAATCTATTTTTACCCATTACAAGGTATGCATTGTTGTCACGTATACTTTTTTTGCTGTTTAAGGGCTCTTACAGATGGCCAGCCCTGACCTCCGCATTGATGGCTACCTTTCATCCACCTTCACTCCACAGGTAGCGGAAATTTATCTGTCACGTATCTTTAGAGCGGAACCACAGAGCGTGCAAGCTTTTAGTGTTCACTATTGGCCTGGTGCTTTCTTCGTTGCAGACCCCCCTATGAACCATTGCCGACCGGAACACATCGGAAACGGAAGATATGCTTGGCTTTTAGATTATGTTGTTAGGCATGGCGGTTCTGTCGTACCCCAGCAGCTGTGGTCTCCACCTGGTGAGGGAGGTTGGCGCCGTGTCGAACAAGTGCAACTGCATCTTCCCATATTCTTCGTCAATGCAGATCAGAGTCTAGGTGCACCAGTCTCACAGGCTGCTGCAGGGCAGATGTCGCTGCAATACCCTAGCGAGCCTGTGCCACTTCAACCTTCTGATACAACCGCTATGACAGTTCGCATCATGGTTTGTATTACTTCAATTGATGGCCCGATGGGTCTTTGTTTACTTATATTCATGTCACAGTGGCCAGGCTATACTCCTTTCGATAAGCACGTAATGGTCAGAAATCAGACCCCTGCACGGAACCCCATTACTCTTGAGAAGTTTGTAAAGTATGTGGGAAGGAGTGTGCAACGATTTCTGGTAGTATCCTTTTGAGGCTGTGACTTCGATTCCGGAGATTTAACCATTGTCTATTAGGAATGCGATCAGCTTCCTTGTGATCCCCATTCAAAGTGGACTGTGGGGCCGCATCACATCACACCCGATGAAGTGGTTCTCATCGGCGTTGTTCAAGTTTCTGCGGGAAGCTGGATGCCAATCCTCCAGTTGATGAATCGAATAATCATATGATCGTGTTAGACTGATTCTAAAAGTCGTTCCATTCATGCTCTATCTTAATCATCGTTGGTTCGTTTGTTTCAGGCACCAATTGCACCATATAAATGTTAGAGTAAATGAATCGTAAACCAGTCGTACGTAAGAGGAACTATCAAAAGAGAGTATTGCATAGTACCTTCCCCATCTCCTTGTCCAAGCCGGTTGGCCCAAACCCTACCATCACATAATCTGTGTTGTCGTAGATGACCTCTGAGTCTGCATTATGTAAATGGCCAATCATACCAATACTGTAACGCCACCTTGCTATGTTCGTTACAGTATCGTTATCGTGTCGGCAGCACGTCTATCATCCTTATCTATATGACTCAAATATTTGCAGTGCTTGAGGCTGTGGCGTTGTACTGCCTTGGGTTTAATCACACTTGCAGGTTCTCTACTTTCCCTCTCCTCCCAACCTGAACGGACATCTAACGGTCATACCATGTCTCAATCCCCCCACACAAGCACCTCTTCCTCAAACTTCGAGTCCATCTTTGTAACAGCCTTCAATGCCTACAAAAAGCGAACTGGGCAGAACATCACGTCTCATCCATTGGCGACCTGGCTCAAAACTTGCAACTCTCCTGCTGCAATTCGTGCTGTGCTTAGAGCCCAGGTTCAGGAGTTCGATCAGTCCCGTAGAGGCGGTGAAAGGTTGACAAAGTGGCTTAATCCTACTGTAAATGTCCTTTATGCATTTTCCGCTATGCTTGCTGAAGGCGTTGGCTTGGTGAGTCTCGGAAGGTTGGCTCATCTGAGATATACTTTCTAATATTCATTTCCCAGGTATTCTCGCCTGCCAAGGTGATCTTTGCTGGAATTGGAGTCCTTCTCTTGGTGAGTATCTTTGTTGACCCCACCCCATGGCCCATTATGACAACTCAGTCATTCAGGCATCCAAGGACGTTGCTGCTAGCCATGATACTCTCATCGACATCTTTGAACGCATTGAGAGTTTTTTCAAACGGCTCGATGTTACGGTTTGTGGTCTGACTTAGACCCTACACGCGATGGCAAGTAACGTGACTTAGCGAAGCGTGTCAACACACGAAGGTGTGACTAGTTCAAGGACTCCTGAAAGAGCCTTCCTAAGGGAGCGATGACAGAGACGAGAGAGAGAGAGAGAGAATCCCCGACTGGATTGGTTGAGAACACAAGAGAGTCAAGCTGCCGACTACATCAGTCGACAGCCTCCTTATATCCTATCTGGGCTGTACGCCTTCGTCAGCGATACAGCCACTACTACTAACGCGTGATATCGTCCACTAATACTAACGCCACAGCTACTACTACCATCAGTAATCGTACAGTCATCCTCAGTCATCGATCAGTAATACTATCAGTAATCCACATCGTAAGAAATGAGTAAGCGAGCAGCAATCAGTCACCAAGCAAGAATAAGCGTCCCCCTAGGTCACGTCCCATCGCTTATGGGTTAGGTCAGATACTTGCTATGACCTGGGACGTAACATCACCCCCTTTACAAGGGTGAGCGCCCACGCTCAACGACCCAATTGGTCACGGTAGTTAGTCCCACGTCCGTTTCATGCTCATCGCGCACCCTCCTGAGGGCATGTGCCCGTCCTAACCTAGTCGCTGAGTGTCACGCGCGGTCGCTGTGGACGTAAATGTCGTCCTCAAGCTTCTTGATGGCGGCTTCGAGTTCCGCGATGACCTCCATGGAAGCGTGGTAGCGTCTCACTTCGGCTTGGAGAGATATGTCCCCAAGCCTAGCGAGGGCCTCGTCTACCTGTCGCTTTCCACAGAAGTCAGCGCGGAAGTACTGGAGCTGGGTTCGGTTGTACTCAGCTGCTGGGCCCATATCTCTGCAGGGTTCCGCGTGGATGTCGGCACGGTATATAGGCGAATATCGGCCCATCGTTCTGAACACCTCCGGGTTGTCGAGCATCCGAACCCGCACGTATTTTGCGGGGATGCGACGCCCTTCGTGCTCTATCACCATCGGCACCCAATTCATCCCGTTGTTGAGGGTGAATCCGCCGGGAGTAGGCGATATGGCACGGAGAGGGACCCTCGAGCCATGCGCTCCGCGCGTGTTGATCGGTGAGGGGTCTCGTGCTTCTGCGTACGACGGTAGGCCGCGCTCTTCATAACCTTGCTCGGCCATTGGTCTGTAGATAACAGCAATTGGCGATGGTCGGATCGACTCATCGTGGGTTTCGCCGGCAAGGACGCGGACTTGGAAAGGTACAGGTGCGGGAGTACAGTGGCAGTAAGAGATGGGGTTATCGCACCGTGTACAGATGACGTTTGCGTCGTGGTAGGAGTCGTTACTCTCGTTGTCGTCGTCTCCGTCGTCGTCGAAGTTGATATCGTCGACGGCGGTGGTAGAGGTGTTTGCGGTGGAGGGCTGGCGGATGCTTCCCTCATCAAAAGCTGTATCCTCATCCTCCTCTCCGCTGCCGTCTTCTTCACTATCTGGTCCTGTCTCCATGACGCCATTACCTCCTTCAAGAGGGAGTACTCCTCCCTCATCTTCTTCCACTCGTCCACTGGCTGGAGTAGGGAATCGCCGCCGCGCTTCAGCGAGGTCCCGCTCGTGCTGCTCTCGCTCTTCTCTGTCTTGCACGGCGACTGCTCGAACTTCTGCCATGGCTGAGCAGAAGGGGTCGTCGACGTTGTTGTTGTAGTCGTAGGTGGTGAGGGTGTTGACAGAGGGGAGGTCATCGATGTGTGTGAGAGTGTTAATGGGGATGTAAGCCATGGGGGATGGTTTAGACAATTCTGTCGAGACTGCTTTTATGTGAGTCTCGGCCCCTGGATTTAGTCGTGCGAACTTCCTTATCTCTTCCTCCGCGTGGACATCGTTCCACGGGACCCACTGGTTTTCCGAGTCCGAGTATCCCTTCCATTTGATGAGATATTGAAGTTTGCGTCCACGCCCCGACCTCTTGGAGTCTAAGACTTTTTCTACCTCATATTCTTCCACGCCTTCAACCAGTTCTGGTGGGGGGCGTAGGTAGTTTACGCCATGCATGCGTGTTTCTTTGTAAGGCGTAAGCAGGTCTGTGTGGAATACGTCATGGATTTTCCATTGCGGAGGCAATTTGAGCCGATAATTCACAGGGGACATCACCTGCACTACTTCAAATGGCCCCTGTCTTCTGGGCGCAAGCTTGGGCGTTGGTTGATTGGTTCGCAGATTGCGCCCATCTAACCATACTTGGTCTCCTAGAGCGTATCTGGGCGTGTCTTTGTGTTTGACCCATGACTTCTGGGCCTTGATCATGTTTTCCTGCGCGCTCCGATGAGCTTCTTTTAGTTGTTCTATCCTAGTGGATACACTGGGCAGGCTGATTGTCCCTGGCGCCCATTTATCTCTAGGATGATACCCCATCAGCGTGAAGAACGGAGTTTGTTTCGTGGTGCTGCTTATCATGTTATTGTGGGCAAATTCTGCGAGGGGCAGTTGAGCGGCCCAATTGTCCTGTTTCTCGTTAGTCCACAATCGTAAGTATTGTTCCAGCCACTGATTGGAACGCTCTGATTGTCCATCCGTCCTTGGGTGATAAGCAGTTGATATGTTCTGCTGAATTTGGAGGACTCGGCACAATTCTCTCATGAATTTCGCTGCGAAGCGAGGGTCTCGATCGCTGATAATTTTGCTCGGTAGTCCAAATCGTGGAAGTACTTTCTGGGCGTAGAGTTTTGCAGTGTCTTCGCCTGACATCGACTCTTGGCAAGGAATGAATATTGACGCCTTCAAGCAATCATGGTCTGTGATGGTAAGTATCGAGTCGTACCCATCTGATGGAGGTAACTTAGTTATGAAGTCCACAGCGATGACTTCAAAGGGAGTGGCCTCTGGTCGCGGGTATATGGGGGCGAGTGGCGCTTTTGTGGGTCGAGTATTGACTTTGTGTCTTTGACATTCAGAGCACCCTGTTACGTAGTTAGTGACATCTTTCTTCATTTGAGGCCACCAGTAGTAGCGAGCCAGTAGCTCGAATGTTTTGTTTATTCCTGGGTGACCGGCTGTTCGCGTGTCATGATGTTGTTTGATGATCTCTCTCAGATCATCCTCCTTGCGACTCGTGACGACGACTTTCCCGTTCTTGAGCCATATGCCGTTGATTTTTTTGAGTTCGTGAGGGCTAGCCCATAAATCGATTTGTTTTGCGTGTTGTTCGATTGTTGGTGACACACTTTTGGTAGTTGCTCGTACGAACACATGGTTCGGGAGGACGGTGACTTGGTCGTTGTCCTTTTCTCCTGTGTCGTAATCTGGCCTCCTTGATAGTGCGTCTGCTCGACCATTGGCTCTTCCCTTGAGATGGTGTATCTCGATGTCGTATTCCTCTAGTTCTAGCACTTCTCTTGCTACTCTTCGACTGATCTTCTGTGGGTCTCGCCAGTACTGAAGGTTCATGTGATCCGAAAATACTCTGACCTTGTGTGGCGATCCCACCAATAGATACCTCCAGTTTCGCAGCGCTTTTACAATAGCGAGCAGCTCGAGGTTGTATATGTCGTAATTGCGTTCTGCTTCGTTGAGTGTTGCTGAATAGAACGCCACTGGATGTTTTTTGTCGTCACGACCTTTTTGCATTAGTACTGCCCCCACGGCAAACCCTGATGCATCTACTTCTAGGTCGTATTGGACTTCGGGGTTTGGGTGAGCGAGGATCGGGTTGCTCGTAATACGGTTTTTAAGTGTTTGGAACGCGTTTTGTTGATCTGTGTCCCAGTGCCATTCTTCGTCTTTTCTTGTCAGCGTATTCAGTGGTCGGGTGATATTGGCAAAACCTCGGATAAAAGGGCGGTAAAAGTTACAGAAACCCAAAAAACTGCGTACATCCCTGACTTTTGTTGGTACAGGCCAGTCGCGAACGCCTGTCACCTTTGCTGGGTCCATGCGTGTCATCCCCTTTTCAAGGATTACCCCCAGGTAATCGATAGACGGGACGTGGAAGGCGCATTTTGCCAGCTTGAAATAAAGGTCATGGTCCATGGCGACTTGGAGTACTGCTGTTACTGCAGCGGTGTGAGCTTCATCGGTTTTCTGAAAAGAACCACAGTCCCTAGTGGCGATAGCAATGTCGTCCATATAGATTCGAATGTGCGTTCCCTCGAGGGCAAACTTTTCGATCACCGGTCTGTAAATGTCGTTCATGAAAGCTTGGAAAGTAGCCGGTGAGTTACAAAGTCCAAAATACATGACCGTTGGTTCGAAAAGTCCTCGGTGCGTCTTAAAGGCTGCTTTATGTTCATCGCCAGCCTTGATTCAAATATTGTTGTAGCCCTGTCTGACGTCGAATTTTGAGAACATTACTGCTCCTCCAAGATCCCTCATAAGATCTGTTATGAGGGGAAGAGGGTACTGGTTTCGTATCGTCCATCGATTGATTGCTCTGTAATCTTGGACTGGTCGTAGTTTTCCATCTTTCTTTTTGATAAAGAAAAATGATGATGCATAGGGCGATTGCGACGGTCTGATATATCCTTTTTTGAGATGTTCGTCGATGAACGCGTCTAGCGCTTCATCCTCTTGCCTGGTCATTGGGTAAATTCTGCACGTTATCGCCTTTGGCGCATTTGGGAGAAGAGTAATGGCGTGATCGCAAGGTCTGCGCTCTGGCAGTCTTGTCGATGCGTCTTCGTCGAATACCTTTTTGAACGCTTTGTATTGCGGGAGCAGGGTAGGAACTTCTTCCTCTTCTGTTGCTTTCTTTGGAGTGACTATTCTTCGTCCTTCCTCCTCGGTTCCTTCCAACTGAGTAACGATGTCTTCTTTTTGCTTTGTGAGTAAATGCGCAAGTACATCTCATTGGCTGTTTGGGCTGACGGTTGTGATGATGATTGGGAGGTGTGCTTGGTTTATTGTGCCCGTTCTCCAATCGAACCGTGGTTCGTATGCCGCAAGCCAAGGATATCCTAGAAGGACGTCTTCTTTTCCTATGTTGGTAACCAGGAATCGCATTTCTTTTTCGTTCCCTCCTACATTGACGCGAAGGATCACGTAGTGGGTGATGAGTCCTGCTTTGTTTGATGAATCGTCGATATTGTATATCCGTTTCGGGGTTTCTAGGCGACGTGTTTTTATCCCCATCTTTTCGAGGAAGCGTGCGCTCACAAAATTATCAGTGGCTCCCGAGTCCACTAGTGCTCTTATATCGGCCGTGTTGTAACGTGTGTCAAGGTGAACTGGAACTCGCATAGATCGGTAGCGCGTAATGTACACAGAGTTACAACGAAATGCCCTCACCCAGGCCGTCGGGTTCAGGCATCGGAAAAATCCGTCCCCATCAGTTTTTGTAGGATGAGGTCCTTTACATCATCTCCCTCGCTAGCCACCCCTCTGAGCCAATCTTCGGCTTTGTCTTCGTCGGTTTGTGGCTTTTGCTCCGCACTCCTGATCTGTTGCGGTCTTCTTCCTTGCTTCGGCTGGCGACAGTCTCGGCTGATGTGCCCCATTTTGTTACAATTGTAGCACCGTACTTGACTGAAGTCGCAAACTCCGCGGTTCTCTCTTTGTCGCTGGAGATATCCTCCTCTTGGTGGGAATGGAGGTCGTGGGTTGTTGAGAACGTCTTCTGCTCCTGCGAGTCTTCCCCTGACTTGATCTGCCGATGTATCCATTGCGTCTGGGTGTGGTAGTGGGGCGAGCAATTTCGACAGTGCCCCCGCATGATTTCTGTGAGAGCCCTTGAACATGTCAAGGTTTCCGCGCACCGTTTGCATATGGATCCACTTTTGTTGTCTTCTGAGAGCCGACGCTCTCCATTCTTCGTATGTCCTCGGGTCATCATGTTGATACATGGCCTCATACAACGTCCTTGGTAACCCTTTTATGAAGTATTTGAGGGTTTGTTCGGCGTTGATGTCGTATCCTGCGTATCGAACTAGTTGTTCGAACAGCGCAATGTAATCGTCAATTCTCCCTTCCTTCATCCGTATTCCGGCGTCGAGTTGTGCTTGAGCACGTTCCTTGCTGAGTACGTCGGCGAATTGTCTCCTAAAGGCTTGTAGGATATTGTTCCACAGCCTATTGTCGAATTGGCTGACGCCTCTTGTTACTTCTCGCACTAACCATTGGCTAGCCGACATGACCCAGGCTGTTACGTGCAAGCAGCACGTGAGCCTGACTTAGGCAACGTAGAGTGAACGCGGTGACTCAGCAGTAGTCTTACTCAAGTACAAAGACTGAGTGACGTCTCAACGCTCGAAGGCGGAGCTTTGATGTTTAGACTGTTCTTGATACGCGGCCCCGAAGGACGAGAGATGAGAGAGGGAAACCGGCTTTGGATAACAAGTTGAGAAGTGTACAAGAAATCCAAGCTATCGACTACAACAGTCGATAGCTTCCTTATAAACTATCCGCGCGATCCGCCTTCGTCAGCGAGACCGCCACTACTACTAATCTGCTGGTAATCGTCCACTAAGCCACTACTGCTAGGTAATCGTCCACTAAGCCAAACGCCACAACTACTACTACTCTTGGTAATCGTACAGCAATCCTCAGTCATCGTATCGTACTAGTATCAGTAATCCACATAGTAAACCATGTAAGCCGAGCCACGACATCATGCGATCACATGCCTATACGTCCCATGACTTATGGGTTAGGTCAGATACATACCATGACCCGGGACGTTACATCACCCCCTTCACAAGGGTGAGCGCCCTCGCTCCACTACCCAATTCGGTACTGTGGTGAGTCCGACATCTGTCTCATGCTCATCTCGTATCCTTACGAGGGCGTGCGCTCTCCCCAGCCTTCTTGCGGAGTGTCGTGCGCGATCGACATGCACGAAGATGTCATCTTCGAGCCTCTTGATGGCGATCTCCAGCTCCTTGATGACTTCCTGGGACGATCGGTAGCGCCTCACTTCGGCGGCAAGGGAAATGTCTCCCAGCCTCGCGAGGGCTTCATCTACCTGCCGTCGTCCCCGGAAGTCAGCGCGAAGGTATAGTAATTCTTCGCGGGTGTACTCAGCTGGGGGCCCCATGTCTCGACACGGCTCGGCGTGTATGTCTCCCCGATAGATCAGCTCGCCCCTTCCCATCGTTCCGAACACCTCCGGATTATCCTGCATCCTCACCCGTACGTATCTAGCAGGGATACGTCGCCCCTCGTGCTCAACGACCATGGGTACCCAGTTCATCCCGTTGTTGAGGACGAAGCCTTGGGGGGTAGGCGATAGGGCACGGATAGGGCGCCTCGGCGCATGCGCTCGGCGCGTATTGACGGGTGAGGGGTCTCGGGCTTCAGCGTACGATGGGAGTCGCCCCATAGCGGCGTATCCTTCCTCCGCAGTCGGTCCATAGACGACAGCAACTGGTGGTGCTCGTTCTTCGTCATCCATGGCTTCTTCGGTAATGTCGCTGTCTTCTTCTTCCTGGACTCGGGGGGGCACGCGCATAGGTGCGCAGTGGCAGTAATCGATGGGGTTGTCGCATCTGGTACAGATGATGTTGGCGTCGTGGTAAGATCCTTCGGAGGATTCGTCGTCGCTATATCGGTCGACGGCGGTGGATGATGTGTGGGCGGTGGAGGGCTGTAGGATACTTGCCGCGTCAACCTCTGTATCCTCATCCGTCTCTCCTGCGGCGTCATCCTCGTCACTTGGTCCAGCCGCCAGGAGGTCATGACCTCCTTCAACAGCCCGTAGTCCCTCCTCATCCTCCTCCACTCTTCCGCTTGCGGGTGTGGGAAATTGCCTGCGAGCCTCGGCCAGGTCTCGGGCGGCTTGGTCTCGTTCGGCGACGGCTCTGACGTGCTCGAACTCTGAGCAGAACTGGTCGTCGACGTTGTTGTTGCCATCATAGGTGGCGAGGGTGTCGACGTATGGGAGCTCGTCAATGTTGATAACGGTGAGTGGGACATGAGACATAGTATGGAAGGGTCCAGGGGATGCGTTTCCTGGAGTTCCGATGAAGCCTGCTTTTATGTGAGTTTCAGCGGTCGGATTGGCTTGTTTGTACTTCCTTATCTCTTCGTCCGCATGTACATCGTCCCACGGGACCCACTGGTTATCCGAGTCTGGGTACCCCTTCCATTTGATCAGGTATTGAAGTTTGCGCCCTCGTCCTTGTCTCCTCGAGTCTAGTACTTTTTCGACCTCATATTCTTCCACGTCCTCCACCAATTCAGGTGGTGGGCGTTGGTAGTTTGCGCCGTGAATCAGCGTTTCTTTGTAAGGCGTGAGAAGATCTATGTGAAACACATCATGGATGCTCCACTGCGTGGGAAGTTTGAGCCTGTAGTTAACGGGAGACATCACCTGGATGATCTCGAATGGTCCATGTCTTCTAGGCGCAAGCTTCGTGGTTGGCTGATTGGTTCGTAAGTGGCGTCCTTCTAGCCATACCCTGTCTCCTATCTGATATTTGGGGTGTCACGATGCTTGACCCATGACTGTTGCGCTCGGCGCATTTGCTCTTGTGCCTGGTTTCTTATCTCCTTCAATTGTTCTAGTCGTTTCTCGACCCTTGGTATTGGTGATTTCTTATCTGTCCAGTTAGTAATAGGATGATAGCCCATTAGTAACCTGAACGGTGTTTCGCGCGTGGACTCATTGGCCCAATTGTTGTGTGCGAATTCCGCTAGCGCCAGATAGTCCGCCCAATTGTTCTGTCTCTCGTTAGCCCAGAATCGGAGGTATTGTTCCAGCCATTGGTTGGTTCGCTCCGATTGTCCGTCCGTTCGTGGGTGGTAGGCGGTTGAAATATTCTGCTGTATCCCCAGGATTCGACATAGTTCTCTTGTGAATTTAGACGCGAACCGGGGATCTCGGTCGCTGATCAGTTTCGTTGGTAGGCCAAATCGTGCGACCACATGTTTGGCGTATAGCGCGGCTGTTTCTTCGCCCGATATCTCTTCCTTGCATGGTATGAATATAGACGCTTTTGAACAGTCGTGGTCGGTGACTGTTAATATGGAATCGTAGTCCCTAGACTTCGGAAGTTTGGTAATGAAGTTGAGCGCTACTACCTCGAACGGTGTTGCCTCTGGTTTTGGGAATATTGGTCGCAACGGTGCCTTTGTTCTTTGTGTATTGACCTTGCATCGCTGGCACTCCGCACATCCTCGTACATATTCAGCGATGTCTTGTCTCATTGTGGGCCACCAGTAGTGACGTTCCACCATTTGAGTTGTTCGGTTGATTCCTGGATGTCCATGAGCAGGGGGGTCGTGATGTGTGGAAATTACTTCTCTAATTTCCTCTGATGTCCCTGTGACGACCAGTCTCTGTCCTTGGTACCACCATAGTCCGTCTGCCTTGGTTAGTTTGTGGGGGTCAACCCACTTGCGTATTCTTTGCTCGTCTTGTTTTGGTCGCGTATTGATTGTTCGTACGAACAGTTTGTCCGGTAGGACTGTGACATTTTCGTTGTCCTTTTCTCCTTGATCGTAGTCAGTTCGTCGTGATAGTGCGTCGGCTCTTCCATTTGCTGTTCCTTTGACGTGATGTATCTCGAAGTTGTACTCTGCCAATTCTAGTACTTCTCGAGCGATTCGTCGGCTGATTTTCTGAGGATCTCGCCAGTAACGCAAGTTGAGATGGTCTGAGAAAATGCGTACTTTATGCATAGATTGTCACGAATGTGCCATCGCGGTCATGTGACATTCGACGCACGTGCAAGAGTGCGGTGCCTGCGAAGGCATGCAAACAATATCGTGCCGCGAGACATCGCGTGATAAGAATATGTTCGGGTATCACGTGACTGAGGAAGAGTTCCAGTCATGTGACCGGGTCGGGCTTATGCCCATGCCGGCTTATCAGAAGCCGAGGTCGTTCCAGGCCCTTATCTTGGGGTTCTGATGGATATTTCTGATGGACTAGCCACATTGAGTATATCTCTGATTGGGTGAGTCAGTATGACTCCTTATCCCTGATGGCCCTTAAGGCAGTTCGCCTCATGTTGTGGGGCCGTGGCGCATCATTGATGGACAGATGTTATTGGAGGATAAGCCGTATGCTTATCTCTCTTATCATAGTTTAGCTTGGGACTCAGGTTGAAACCCAGTCCCTGGAGCAGTATATAGGTAGCAGCTTTGGGCAGTACGGTCCTTAGCTTTGTATTCTCATACCACCTCACGACTAGCATGGTTGGTCCCTGTTAATTGCATTGCTATCCACTCCTTGTCTGCTGTTCTTGTTGTTCCTTTGTGAACCTATCTATAGAGGCCTCATTATTTGGTCCTCTCTTGTCATCATTCGGCTATTCCAGGCGTCATTCGGAGTAGCGTCGACTCTCGTCGTACGACACGCGTTCCAGTCTGCAGGTCAAGGCAGCACTGAAGGTAGCGTTGGGTCAAAACGTTACATTATACAAAGCTAGAAAACGGCGACGGTCGACTTCGACACAGCAAGTGACCGCTACTTCTAAAGCGGTTCGGTACCGAAGCATCGGTTGCCTGCGGAGGCATTATAATACCTACGCCGCCTGCCGAGGCGTGAAAAGAATACGACGGTTCAAGATCATCGAGTCCGCCTGCCGAGGCGTGAGAACAATACAAGCCGCCTGGGCGAGGCGAGAAAAGAATTCTGCACTAGTCGGGTTGGGACCACCTTGGTGAATGACCATAACATAGTTTCAGCCTTGGCAGTAGGAGCTGTCCTTGTTAAAACAGCAGTAATGACTTTACGACGCGACGCCCCGAGAGGTGTTTGGGTGAGGAAGACATATGGGTCTTCAGAAGATGGCCATGCATTGGACGGTTCCCCGCCAAAACGTGGGAGTGCAGTGGACCACTAGCTGAGTCGCCATCCCCCTTTCCAACAGACCACCATCACTCATTTGGGTCATGATACATATTGCCGCTCGTCGAGGAGCGATGCCGCTTTACTGGGAGCGAGACAAATACGCCAGCAGCCCTGAAGAGGCTGGAGTTAGGTGCTCTCTCTTTCGGAGCGACCACCTTCCTTTCGAGAACGCCGCCTGCAGAGGCGAGACAATAATACTTCGCTGCCCCATGACCGCCCATTTTCGGCTTTAACAGCGTGGGCGCTGTCTTGAAAAGGGGGTAATGTCACGAATGTGCCATCGCGGTCATGTGACATTCGACGCACGTGCAAGAGTGCGGTGCCTGCGAAGGCATGCAAACAATATCGTGCCGCGAGACATCGCGTGATAAGAATATGTTCGGGTATCACGTGACTGAGGAAGAGTTCCAGTCATGTGACCGGGTCGGGCTTATGCCCATGCCGGCTTATCAGAAGCCGAGGTCGTTCCAGGCCCTTATCTTGGGGTTCTGATGGATATTTCTGATGGACTAGCCACATTGAGTATATCTCTGATTGGGTGAGTCAGTATGACTCCTTATCCCTGATGGCCCTTAAGGCAGTTCGCCTCATGTTGTGGGGCCGTGGCGCATCATTGATGGACAGATGTTATTGGAGGATAAGCCGTATGCTTATCTCTCTTATCATAGTTTAGCTTGGGACTCAGGTTGAAACCCAGTCCCTGGAGCAGTATATAGGTAGCAGCTTTGGGCAGTACGGTCCTTAGCTTTGTATTCTCATACCACCTCACGACTAGCATGGTTGGTCCCTGTTAATTGCATTGCTATCCACTCCTTGTCTGCTTGTCTTGTTGTTCCTTTGTGAACCTATCTATAGAGGCCTCATTATTTGGTCCTCTCTTGTCATCATTCGGCTATTCCAGGCGTCATTCGGAGTAGCGTCGACTCTCGTCGTACGACACGCGTTCCAGTCTGCAGGTCAAGGCAGCACTGAAGGTAGCGTTGGGTCAAAACGTTACATAGATCCAGCCAGTAAGTGTCTCCAATTCCTCAATGCTTTTACGATGGCTAGCAACTCCAGGTTGTATATGTCGTAGTTTCGTTCGGCAGCATTGAGTGTTGCCGAGTAGTACCCCACAGGGTGTCGTTTTCCATCCGATTTCTTTTGTAGTAGCACCGCTCCTACAGCGAACCCTGATGCGTCCACTTCTAGATCGAATTGCTGCTTCTGATCTGCGTGTGCCAGTATGGGTTCTGTTGTAACTCGTCGTTTGAGCGTATCGAACACTGTTTGATGTTTTGCTGTCCATTGCCATGGTTCATCTTTGCGCGTTAGTTCATTTAGCGGTTTGGCAATGTTTGCGAATCCCTTGATAAACTGCCTGTAAAAGTTGCAGAACCCCAAGAAGGAACGTACGTCCTTTACTGATGTGGGAGATGTCCAGTCGCGAACACCTGAAATTTTGATCGGGTCCATGCGTGTTACCCCCTCTTCAAGGATTACCCCCAGGTAATCAATGCTAGGCGCGTTGAATACGCATTTTTCTGGTTTGAAGAAGAGGTCGTGTTTTTGAGCGACTTCCAGGACATCGCACACCGCTTTTTGATGTTGTTCGAGTGCGTTCTTTTGTCGTTTTGTGGCTATGGCAATATCGTCCATGTAGACCCGAATGGTCGTTCCATTGGGTTCGTGTTTTGCTATCGTTGGTTGATATATCTCGTTCATGAAACTTTGGAACGTTGCTGGCGAGTTGCACAGTCCAAAGTACATGACAGTTGGTTCGAAAAGTCCACGTCTTGTTTTGAACGCGGCTTTGTGTTCATCCCCTTCCTTGATTCTGATGTTGTTATATCCTTGGCGAACGTCGAGTTTGCTAAATATTTGTGCTCCACCAAGGTCTCTGATGAGATCGTCAATGAGTGGGAGTGGGTACTGATTTCGTATTGTCCATTCGTTGATTCGTCGATAGTCCTGTACAGGTCGTAGCTTTCCGTCCTTCTTTTTGATGAAGAAGAATGATGATGCGTACGGGGATTTCGAGGGACGAATGTATCCCTTTTCCACTTGTTCATCTATGAAGCTGTCTAGTGCTTCGTCTTCTGTTCTTGTCATTGGATAGACCTTGCAGTCTATTACGTCGGGCACTCCTTTCTTGAATTCGATTGCATGGTCGCAGCTCCTCTTTGGGGGAAACCGCTTCGATTCTTCTTCGCTGAATACCTTTGCAAATTTCTGGTATTCAGCCGGTATTTTGACCTCTGTGGTGTATTGCTTGGCATCTACCGCGAGTTCTACCGCCGATCTTCGTCCATATACTTGCTCTTCTAGGGTCGTTACGATTTGTTCTTTCGCTTCTGTTGTGAACACCCGTGATACCCTTGCGTCGTCTTCTTCCTCTGTCAATAGCCTTGCCAATACTGCTTTTCTGTCATTTGGGTTAATTGTTCGCAACACTATAGGGAGTTGTTTCTCATCTATAGTGGCGTGGCGCCAACTGAACCTTGGTTCATATGTTGCGAGCCATGGATATCCCAGCAGTATGTCTTCCTTTCCTATGTCGGTGATAAGGAAGCGCATTTCTTTTTTTGTTCCTCCAGTTTCCACGTTAAGCGTCAGATAGTGTGTGATCTGTCCCGCTTTATTAGTGGTATCATCTATGTTGTAGATGTTTTTGGGCTTATCTAATGCCCGTTGTCCTAGTCCCATCCTTTTGACAAATTGCGGATGAATGAAGTTGTCAGTGGCTCCTGAGTCCACCAACGCTTTGATGTCGGCCATATTGTAACTTGCGCGAATAGACACTGGTACTCTCATTGAACGGTAGCGCATAATGTACACAGAGTTACAATTTATTGCCCTCACCCAGGCCGCCAGGTTTAGGCGTTTCCAAAATCCTGTCCCATCAATTGTTGGAGGACCAGGTCTTTGACTTCTTCGTCATCTCCCGCTACTCCTCGTAGCCATTCCGCTGCTTTTTCTTCTTTGGTTTGCGGGGCTTCTGTAGCAGCTTCTGTGGTGCGTACTTGTGTATCGCGGCGTCTGCGAGGCTGCCTACAGTCGCGGCTAATATGACCCATTTTCTGGCAGTTGTAACACTGCGTTTGACTATGGTCTCGTTTGAACTGTCGCTGGATAAATCCCCCTCTTGGTGGGAATGGTGGCCTGGTGTTTCTGGGGTGATTCGCTATGACTTCCTCGGCTCCTGCCAGTCGTCCTCGTACTCGATCTGCCGATGTGTCCATTCGGTCATCATTCTGTAGTGGTGCGAGCAACTTAGCTAGTGCTCCTCCTGTGGTGCGTCCTGGTTTGAACGCGTCAAGGTTTCCCCTGACTGTTTGCATGTGAATCCATTTTTGTTGCCTTTTCAGGGCGGATTCCCTCCATTCCTCGTAGTTTCGTGGGTCGTCGTGTTGGTACATTGTTTCGTACAACGCTCTTGGTAGTCCTTTCGTAAAATACTTGAGTGTTTGTTTGGCGTTGATGTTGTACCCTGCGTGTCGAACTAGTTGTTCGAACTGTGCGATGTAGTCGTCGATCTTCCCATCCTTCATGTGTATGCCAGCGTCGAGCTGGGCTTGGGCTCGTTCTTTGCTGAGAACGTCTCCGAACTGCCTTTGGAAGGCATGGTGTAAGTTCTCCCATAGCCTGTTGTCAAATTGGTTGGTTCCCGTGGCTACTTCATTCACCAACCATCGGCTTGCGGACATAACCCATTGGTTAACCGCGTTTCCCTGGATGTATGTTAGGAACAACATAGCTTTTTGGTACTTGTTCCTCATAGCCGAGTGGTTGGCGTTGACTCCTGCGTAGACCTCCCATTGAAGGATAAAGGCCTCTGCTTGTGATCTTGCTCCTGTGAATGTTGGTGGCGGATTACCAATAAATTTGTCGTTGCCGTTCTGGTTGGCTATCGCTGGTCCTGCTGGAGGTGGTCCCATTGGAGGTGGTCCTACTGGGGGTGGTCCACCTCCTCCGCCTCCGCCTCCGCCGTTGGGCGGTCCTCCTCCTCCTGGTGGTCCTCTTGCTGGTGGAAATGGCCTGTTTTCAGGCGAGGGTACTCGGTTTCGATTGAGCCTGAACTCATAGAACATATCGTGTTCAGGGATACTTGGCGCGTCGGGAATATCTGGTCCCATTGCCCGGTGAGCGGCTGCCATATCTTCCGGTTGTAGTTGTTGTACGTGTCCTGTTTGCTCGTTGATAACGAGTCGTGGTGGTGATACCGCTGTTTGGGTAGTCATGTAGCTAAAAGGTATTCCTCGAATTGGTTCGGGAATGTGTAACTCAGCTGTTCGTGCGACGAGTGCGTCTATTTCTGGTGACTGCACTGCGATTTCTTCGGGCTCTGCTTCGCTTTGTGGGGTTGGTGAGCGTTCGCTGGTATGACTTGATGGGACTGGGGTGGTTGTTCGTATTTGTAATTCAGCCCTTGGTGGTTCCGTATCGAGGTTTATTTCCTGGCCGTCTAAGGCTCCTTGCTGATCGATTGGCCTCGCGTCTACCAATGGGATATTGATATTGAGGTCGTCGGCGGCTGGTCGTGTCGCTTCGAAGTAACTGTTGGTGTTGCTCCACCTGAGTTCGACCCAGCAACAGCGTTCCCTATTGAACACTACTGGGTGGAAGCGCTGTGATGTAGCTGCTTCTGCGTAATATCCGGTGTTGTTTTCTTCGCTCCTTCTGGTATCTGGTACGTGTCGCCACCTTACTCGTCCCACAAGGTATCGAGTAGGTGCGTCTCGCTCTCTTGAGTCGATGCGATAGGGCACAAAGTCCCAGCCGTCTTTGGTATTGAGAGTTGCCACGGCGTTCGGTTTAGAAGAGCTTGGATTTAATGTTACGTGCAAGCAGCACGTGAGCCTGACTTAGGCAACGTAGAGTGAACGCGGTGACTCAGCAGTAGTCTTACTCAAGTACAAAGACTGAGTGACGTCTCAACGCTCGAAGGCGGAGCTTTGATGTTTAGACTGTTCTTGATACGCGGCCCCGAAGGACGAGAGATGAGAGAGGGAAACCGGCTTTGGATAACAAGTTGAGAAGTGTACAAGAAATCCAAGCTATCGACTACAACAGTCGATAGCTTCCTTATAAACTATCCGCGCGATCCGCCTTCGTCAGCGAGACCGCCACTACTACTAATCTGCTGGTAATCGTCCACTAAGCCACTACTGCTAGGTAATCGTCCACTAAGCCACTACTGCTAGGTAATCGTCCACTAAGCCAAACGCCACAACTACTACTACTCTTGGTAATCGTACAGCAATCCTCAGTCATCGTATCGTACTAGTATCAGTAATCCACATAGTAAACCATGTAAGCCGAGCCACGACATCATGCGATCACATGCCTATACGTCCCATGACTTATGGGTTAGGTCAGATACATACCATGACCCGGGACGTTACACAGGCGTTAACCAGATCCCCCTGAACGTATGTGAGAAACAACATAGCTTTTTGATACTTGTTTCTCATCGCCGTGTGACTGGCGTTTACCCCAGCATAGACTTCCCATTGAAGGATGAATCCTTCAACTTTGGCGCGATCTCCAGTGAAAGAGCTTGGAGGGTTTCCTATGAATTTGTCCGTAGTATTTCCTCCTTGCGGTGGTGGTCCTTGTGGTTGTCCTCCCCCTTGCGGTGGTGGTCCTCCTCCTCCTCCTTGTGGTGGTGGTCCTCCTCCTCCTCCTTGTGGTGGTGGTCCTCCTCCTCCTCCTTGTGGTGGTGGAGCTTCATTTTGTCGTCTGTAGGGGTATCCTCGTAACCCCTCTCCTCTGTTGATTTGTTCGTATGGTTGAGGAGGTGGATCGTTATAGTCGAAATCGAATCCTCCTGGTTGGTCTGGCTCATCAGGCCCCATGGCCCTTCGTGCGGCTTGTAAATCTGCTGGGTTCATGTCTACGACATGACCTGTTCGTTCATCGATGACTAATGGCGTTGGTTCCTCTACGAGGGTTTGAGTAGCCATGCGAATGGGATCTGGGATATGTAACGTAGCTGTTTGTTGGATGATATTTTCCAACGCTGGTTCCTCGTGGACGTAAATGTTTTCTGGTTCTTCGGCAATTGACGGCGTTGGTGCTCGTTCACTTGTGAAACTCGTGTCCGACCTTGCGGGTGTTCGGTGTTGAAGTTCTGGGGATACCAGTTCTTCTTGTACTTCTTCTTCTTCTGGAGTTCCGTCGATTCTCCCTTGTTCTTCGATGTCTCGTGCTTCTGATAACAGAATATTGCAGTTTAGGTCGTCTCCGGCTGGCCTAGCTGCTTCGAAGTATTCTTGAGTTCGGTTCCACCTGAGTTCCAACCAACAACACCTTCCGTGATGGAAGATGATAGGATGGAATCGCTGGCTTGTAGCGGCTTCGGCGTAGTAGCCGGTATTGAAGTGTTCTAGTGCTCCGCTTCGTCTGTCGTCGGGAACTGTCCTCCAACGAATTCGATTGATAACGTATCTTGCGGGAGCGTCCCTTTCTCTGGTATTGATGGTAAAGGGTTGGAAGTCCCAGCCGTCTTTTGTAGTGATTGGCGCCACGGCGTGTAAGGAGAGCTTGACTCTAATGTTACAGTTTGTGGTCTGACTTAGACCCTACACGCGATGGCAAGTAACGTGACTTAGCGAAGCGTGTCAACACACGAAGGTGTGACTAGTTCAAGGACTCCTGAAAGAGCCTTCCTAAGGGAGCGATGACAGAGACGAGAGAGAGAGAGAGAGAATCCCCGACTGGATTGGTTGAGAACACAAGAGAGTCAAGCTGCCGACTACATCAGTCGACAGCCTCCTTATATCCTATCTGGGCTGTACGCCTTCGTCAGCGATACAGCCACTACTACTAACGCGTGATATCGTCCACTAATACTAACGCCACAGCTACTACTACCATCAGTAATCGTACAGTCATCCTCAGTCATCGATCAGTAATACTATCAGTAATCCACATCGTAAGAAATGAGTAAGCGAGCAGCAATCAGTCACCAAGCAAGAATAAGCGTCCCCCTAGGTCACGTCCCATCGCTTATGGGTTAGGTCAGATACTTGCTATGACCTGGGACGTAACACTCGAGGCATATACGGAAGTTCCACAGACGGCAGCTATGATGGACGTTATCGTAAAGATTATGGTTGAGGTGTTGTCTATTTTTGCGATAACGACTACGGAGATCAAAGAAGGGAGAGCAAGTACGTTATTCATCAGTTATCCTCTGATTTCATCTCATTGAATTGTATTCAGGAAAATTCTTCAAGAAACTAGCGGGAAAAAGAGATATTGAGGATGCACTGCAGAGACTTGACAAATTGACCCAAGAAGAGGCCCGTATGGCTATTGCAGAAGTCCTGAGGCTTTCCCAAAATGTTGACAAGAAGGTGAAGGCCATCAGTGACCAGGTGGAGGGCGTCAACAAGAGGGTACAAGGCCTCGACAAAAAGGCGGAGGGTGTCGACAAAAGGGTCCAGGGCGTTGACCACAAAGTGCAGGCCATCAATGACAAAGTGAAGCAAGTCGATAATAGGGTGGGGGTCGTCAATGACAATCTGAAGTCGATTGTCGATGGTGCGTGAGCGTCCTTATCTACCGTATGCACCACCTTACACTCCAATTTGGCCAGGCGGAAAAGAAAGAAGCGCAGCAATCGAACGGATTGTGAACAGTGTAGATGATGTGAACCGTCCGTAATTTCCCAATGCTGCTGACATTGGCCACAGTCGCTCACATACGTTTGCAGGTAATTGGCTTCGACATAACCTTCGAAACTGGCTCACTCCCCCGATCCATCCGTCAATTATAACACGGCTTACAGTACCCAACACAAGGGTACGGCAGCGTGGCTTACTCGAGACGATGCTTTCAACGGTTGGAAGGCCTCTCGGTGCTTGTTGTGGGTCCACGGAAAACGTAATGTTTCTTCCTCTGGCAAAAACCGCTACTAACGCCCTGCTGTCTTGTAGCGGGCTCAGGGAAAAGTATTCTTAGGTCTGTTTCCCCTGACCATTACGACTATACTTGAGCTCAGGCAAATTTTTGACCAGCTCCGTAATCATCCAAGAGATAGAAGGCATCTGTAACGCTGGCTTTGCGTCGATGGCCTACTTCTATTTTGACTTCAAAGACACCGGAAAGCAGGACTTTCGTGCCTTACTCTCTTCCCTTCTCCTCCAGCTTGCTGAGCAATCCAATGTGTACTGCGACGTCCTTCTTGCCTTGTACTCTACCCACCGTCGGGGCTCAATGCAGCCAAGTGACGGTGCACTTGCACAATGCCTCAAGACCATGCTCATGGCCCTTGGGGAAACACCAATCTACCTCATCGTAGACGTGCTTGATGAATGTCTCAACACATCGGGGATGCCATCACCTCGTGAAAACGTCCTGCAACTTGTCAAGGAGCTCGTTGAGTTGAAACTTTCGAACCTGCATCTGTGTCTCACCAGTCGTCCTGAGATCGACATTTGTAATGCTCTTGAGCCACTGGCACCTTACCGCATCTCTCTTCATGATGAAATCGGACAGAAGGCGGATATCGCGAACTACATTAGCTCAGTCGTTTACTCGGATACAATGATGAGGAGGTGGAGAGGAGAGGAGAAGGAAGTGGTTGTTCAGACACTCTTAGCCAAAGCTGATGGAATGTGAGATCGTCGCCACTCCCTCATCACGCACGCTGAAGATTTCACCTAGGTTCCGATGGGTTTTCTGCCAATTAGAGGCCCTACGGCACTGTCTCGCACCCAGTCTGCGTCAGACCCTCGAGGAGCTACCTGAATCACTAGACGAGACATATGAGCGGATACTGGGAGAGATCTACAAGGCGAACCAACGGCATGCTCACCGGCTTTTACAGTGTCTCATTGTGGCCGATCGGCCACTTCGAGTCGAGGAGCTGGCAGAAGTCCTTGCAGTCGATTTCAATGCTGCAGGATTCCCGAAACTCAATGCGACATGGCGTTGGGAAAACCAAGAAGAAGTGGTGCTGTCTGCCTGTTCCAGTTTGGTGTCAGTAATCACCCATAATGGCTCTAGGGTGGTCCAGTTCTCCCATTTCTCTGTCAAGGAATTCCTGACTTCGGACCGGCTTGCAAGTTCCGTTGGAGAGCTTTCCTGCTTCCACATTACCCTCGAGCCTGCCCACACGATTTTCGCCCAGGCTTGTCTCAGTGTCTTACACCGCGTGGATGACCACATAGACAGAGACGTCCTTGAGACTGTACCTCTTGCTCTTGTTCAATATGCCGCTAAGCACTGGGTCAAGCACGTCCAGTTTGGGAACGTGGAACTTCATATAAAAGACGCATTGGACTATTTCTTTGATATGGACAAACCACATTTTTCGGCATGGATCAAATTACATGACATAGACAAGTTCCCGTGGCCAATCACCTCCGAATGGGACGAAGCGGCACTAACTATAGCAGCCCCCTTGTACTATGCTGCACGCTGTGGCTTCGCTGGGCTAGTGGAACGCCTCATTAACAAGAGACCACAGCTCGTCGACGCTCGAGGTGGTCGCTGTGGTTCTGCGTTGCATGCATCGCTGGTCGATGGACACATCAAGGTTGCCCAATTGCTGTTCGCACATGGCGCCGACCTTAATTCCCGTGGCACGTGGAAGTGGACTCCACTGCACGTCACGTCAGCATTTGGACATCTTGACGCCGTAAGGTGGCTGCTAGACCATGGGGCAGACGTGAACCACCAACAAGCGAAGGGCTGGACTCCACTCCTTCTGGCAGCAGCCAATGGGCACGTCGAAGTCGTCCGGATACTTCTCGCGCACAAGGCGGAGGTTAACGTGCGGAATGTTGAAGGATCTACGTCATTACACGAAGCATCGGAGGGGGGGTACCCAGATGTTGTGCGTTTATTGCTTGACCACGATGCGGAGGTGGATAGGTGCGACAACAGCGGAAAGACTCCAGTCGAAGTAGCCTTGAGCTGCGGGTGGCATGACGTCGTACAACTTCTGTCTAAGCAAGTTGCATAATAATACAAGGGGGGTCGATTGTTAAGGGAAGAGATACTTCCGCCAGCATCGCTTCGTAGCACCACCCAAACTATCTCCACACGTACAGATGGGACTTGATCAGACTGAGACACATTGGAATTCTCATCCCAAGGTATTGTATCGAACCTACAGGTCAAGCACTCAATTAACCGATCATCGGAGGTGATCATGGCAAAAATGGCATCGGCCGCTGACTGAAAGGCAAAATGAAGAGCGCTGGTCAGTTACCGACTCTAAAAGCTTGCCGACCCCAAGGCTGCGCCCTGGACACAGGCCGAATCACGTCTATTGCGTAAGGCAGCTGGCTTCAGACTCTCGATACAGGTCTGAATTTGGCTTGTGGGAAAAGTGGGTATAGGTGGGGAATCATGAACCCGTAGCTCCGAGTCACTGCCCGATCCCGGAAGGTGCGTGGTAGGAAATATAATGGCGACAAAGAGTCCGTCCCAATCTAGAGTTCCCTCGGGGCTTGTGTGATGGGATTGCGGTGAATTTGAGCCAACCATCAGTGCATCAGCGCTCAGCCACCGATCTGGTGTGACAGTGACCCAGCTGAAGTCAGCCCGTCGCGGCGATTGTTCATTGGAAGAGATATCAGTCTGCATTTGATTCGATTTGATTGCTTGCAAACAAGCTCGTGGTTCAGCTAAGACAGCAGTGAGAAATTTCTGGTTATGAAAATCTCGCATTTAGGGATTGCAACATAACATTGGTACTGTCGAAAATGCGAAGCATGTCCCTGACCCAAAACATCCAAAACGTTACTACGGAGTCCAAAAACTAGCTGGTCCCGTGATGACAAGCACAGGGGAACACTCTGAATGGGTGACCGGCAGTACAGTAAACTACATATTCGAATTTTTTTTTGGTTGATGCTGCACAAACAAAGCGTGCGCTGAACAGTACCTAAACAGCAGCAGCAGGGGGAGGGGAAAGATGGCAGAAGAAAGGGGTGGTGATATATGACGAAGGTCGAATCCCAAGGATGAAGGGAAGAACGTCGGAGCCCAAGGGCAAATTCCACCGTTCGACGGAAGATGTTATGGCAGCGACGAAGTGACTTACAACCTGGGGCCCCCATGGCTACTGGCCCTCAACCAAAGCAGAGCTCACTGAAGATAACTCGCTAAAAATAAAAAGGACAGTGATTAGTGCGGTTGGAGGGGGGAGAGGAGGGGTGGGGGGGGAAGGGCTACAGACTACTTCTGTGGGTCGGCGAGTGGGGTTGAATAGATCGGAGACTTATAATAAAAAAAAAGGCTTGGCAAGGGGCGTGCTGGAGTGGTATGTAATCGTAATCGCGTGATGTTCAGCAGTAGATCTAGCCCCAAAATGGTTTGGCTGGGTCGGTAGACGATCGGCTCCTCGGCATTCACATCTAGAAGAGGCAACCTAAGTTACAGTAAAGTATCTTGAACGGTGCTGAAAAGGGCTCACTGTCTTGCTTCAATTGATCCAGAGTCGGTGGAGGCAGCCTATTATGATGTTAGCGTCAACCAAGTGCAACATTGGTGAGCCCTATACCTCTGCCATCACAGTGATCAATGCGACGCGAACGTCCAATAACAACTCAGCCTATGGGGAGGATGTAACGTGATTGCCACGAATAACAACAATAAAGAACGGACCTGAAATGCTTGAAGAACGTTAGATAACTCTACATCGCATTGCTTGATTTTCATCAACAGATCCTTGCGTAGAAGGAACCCTTTCAAGCCATTTCTCTTCGAGCACTTCCTCAGCACCTGCTTGATCCTATCCAATTCTCTAGTCCTTCGTCAGTTCGTGAGGGTCAGAGAGCACAATAGTTACGGAAGAGACGAACCTCTGAAGAGAATCCAGAATTGCCCACAGACTAGCTGGCAGATCTTCCTCACTCAGGTTGTACTTTTCACACAAATTTACAATGATTTCCGCGATTCTGGCAAGTTTGTGCATCACTATTTCGCATTCTTCTTTGTATTGCTTTACTTCCTGGAGATGTACTCATCAGAACAAGGGGCTGTCAGAGGAAATGTGACGCGTACATCCCGCATGGCCAGTGCTTGAAGCAGAAGTCCCGCGATGGGTGCGATGAATGGGAGCTTGGATGCTAACGCACTCCCCTCCTGGAGAACTGCAAGCGATGTTTGAATCGCGTTCATCGCGATATCATCATGCGTGTCGATGGGCGAAGCTGGATCAGAGACGATAGTAGTAACACCTAGCCAAAAACAATCAGCAAATCATAATGATCTTTCCTAGGCAATACCTACCGGCTGGAGATTGAATGTCAGACGTTGCAGGACGAGGCCTACGCCTCCTTTTCCTGAGAGAGAGCGATTTGAACGGCTTCAACAACATTGGGCGGGGTGATAATAGTGAGAGAGTAAGGTGGGAATACCCTCATGGCCCACCAGTAGGAACAGCCCCAGCAAACCAGAAGAGCGTGTTCACAAGCAGGTTATAGACGCTCGCCGGCGGTCTTCCTAGTACACTGCCTGAGCCGCATGTCGATAAGCACAGTGTTGTGGTTTCACACAATGTAGTTTCTAGAACGGGACTTGGAGGATCATGAGGTTTAATCGTAAGGCCGTGCTGTGAAAGGTACTGGTAAGCATCTCGAAGCTCGAAGCTCGGATGGAGGACGGATGATTAAATCGGTCCGATACGGACCGCTAAGCTGCTCAAAGTCTGCTCGAGGTCGCCGTGACTGTCAAAGTCCTACCAACAGCTATGCTGGGTCAAGTTATTCTAGGTGTCGCTATGGTCACACTCTTCCATGGTGAGAACACCCATCATATCCCGTGTGCGTCTTATATTGATCACCTGTCTTTCGTAGCCGCTTTCTCAACCTATGAACGTACGCGTCCAGGACCAAATCTGAGTCGCCTCACCTAACTCACCGCCCACAATGCCTCTCTCGCTGTAGACCTTTCTCATTTGAAGGCACTCGGAAGACCCGAGACCTCTCTTCCATCCTCCGTACGCGCCTGTCCTACTCCTCTTCCCACCACCGACGAATAACACTACCGCATCTACTTCCCTTTCCTCCGCAACTCTACAGATTGTGCTAGAATCGCTCCTCGCGCTGCTCCTCGGAATCATCGGTGCATGCGTCAAGGCACCCCCACTCAAGGAAATCACGTGGGCCAGTGAGATGAAGACAAGGTGCGTTCTGCAGGACATGAATTTGTTTCTTTGCTTGTATGGCGGTTTATGCTTGGGTTCGCGCCGCCGTGTACGGGATGTGCGTTCAGGAAGATCGACGACATGGACGCGCGGATGGGGTTCGCGAATTTCGTGACAAGGGGGAAGGTATTGGGACAGGATGGGAATTCGGGTCCATTGGTCACCACCAGCTCATGAGGTGGTACGGTAAACGCGTTGAGTGCGCCGCTGTCTCAGGAGCCAGGCCTCCGGTGTTAGATTTAAAATTTGACTTTGTCTACTCTCCAATGCGTATGTGAAAGTGTGCTATTAATCGACCGTAAAGTAATCCATCCCACCATCCATTCCAGAAATTAGTATAAGACGTATGCAACACAGAGCAACGGGAAACCTGCATAGAGACCTAACCAAAACACCACGTTTCCTAGCCGTTTATTTCGCTTGATTGCTGGTGTACGGCCCACAGCGATCAGCGGTATTTGGATCAGCTGCATCGCGAATAGGTACATCCTACCATTCCCGCGGTGAACCAGTCGCAATCGACACTTATCAAAGAGAAATTAACATACCTGATTTTATGGGTGACCACCGCCATGACGAGTTCGTGGGCCGCGGCGGACAGAAGGAAGGTGGCGAACATGGCGCGAGATCGTGAAAACTTGTATGAGGTGATCGTCGACGCGTACACATGACGCATGAGGAAGTTATACACGGGTTTGTTCCACTTGCGCGAGAACTCATCCCAAGAGGTTGAGTTCCACTGAAAAACAGCGTCAATAAATTGGTCAAATCAACCAGTAGCTACTCACCCAATCCTCGTAAAACCCGCGGTCGGCGAAACTGATACGAAAGCTTAGTGGGCGCGAAAGGCATGGCAGAGTCACGCACTATGAAAGTTCTGCGAATCCATTGCAGATACACTCTAGCGGAAGCATTAGCCATGCCACTACGGACGGTGTCAAGACAAAAACTCACCGAATATGATATAAAATAAGAGAAGATATGCCAGCATGAATGGCAGCGCCAGGTCTAGCAATGTCCTCGCGAAGGACTGTTCTGGACTGGGATTCGTGTATGGTAAAATGAACGTTTCCGTGGTTGTATAAAGCAATGCGAAAGTGCCAAAGGTCGCGACCGTCTTTTCGAACACATAAAGGGGACGGATTCTAAACCACACAATCAGCGGCCGACAATCTCTATTAGCTGATTAGGCGTACTTGTTAGTGCGTGGAAACTCGAGCTCATAGACGAGCGTTGGGATAAGCTGGTATACAGCAAAGTTCTTGAAGGTGATATTCTCAGGCCAGCGTACGCGTTCCGGACCAGAGCTCACGAGTTCAGATTCGAGATCCACGTACTCGGTAGCAAGGGCAGAGATCTCCGGATCTGGGTGATCTACCAGTGCCCTGGGTGTCAAATCTTTGGGCTTGTCATCCGGTATGGACGTGGGCTCAGTGGCATGGATGAGGCGGTTGCGGAGCGTAGATGAGGTGTGGATCTGCACGTAGGAAGAGCTCGCACTATCGGACAGGTCTGGTGTGGGTATTGACGAGATACTAGTCCCAGGACTGAGGTCGGCACCAGCTTCGCGTTCAAGGCCCTCGCGGCGGCTCATTGCCTCGGATATGGCTGTCTCCCACCCGCCGACGCGGGATGTTGCATCACGTAGCTGAGTTAGAAGCTCGGCTGATTGTTGGGAGGCATGTTTTAAATAGCCATTGGTCGCCATATAAGAGTGCATCTTCATTAACATGACCTAACAGGAAATGAATGGGTGAGAGTAGCAAAAATCGTATCACGCACGAATGTGTGGAGAGTCAAGAATCCGGACTGGACCCAGGGCCATTGCCTACAATGGCCTTCAATCAGACAGACTTGGCGTGAATGAATAGACGCATACCGGTTGAAAGTCCACTTGACAGCGGCGAAGAGTATGAATGTTTGAAGCGCATGCTGAATGAGGACGCCGGTCCAATAATACTTGATCCAGCCTTTGCTGACTGCTTTTGCGAATGGCACGCAAATCCCGGTGCTCAAAACGAGCACGACATCGCTAATGGCCAGTGTTCGCGCGTCTTTTGAGATCATAGTCGCAAATTGGAAGTTTAGGGGAGCGCCATGCGTCTCTATGCTTCGAACGTATGTGCGAACGGTCCAGATGAAGAGCGACATCCAAAACAGTGTGAAGAACCCCTATTTCGGGAGTGGCATGAGCGTCAACATGAGAGGTACGTGCGCGGATACGTGGACCCACCCGAAACTCATTCGTACTCGAGCGCTCATTCTCTATATCAAAGTGTGAGAGCCTAGGCACAAAGGCGACGGCCGCCCTGAGCTTCTTGCTGTTCGGGGAGCGAGAGGATTTGAGGACGGATGTTCGAGGCTTATTGGTTGCGATAGCCTGGCCGGTGAGCCTCGTGATAGCAGAGCGGCCTGTAGCCTCGAGTGGGATCTTCAGAGTAAGCTCGGTGATAGTGGTTTCCTGCGCAACCGAACTAGTAGGATAACTGAATTTCGGGTTGAGCCTGTAAGGAGACAATGTCAGAGACGACGACTCACGCTGGTTGCATGATGAGAGTTAGAACAAAGGAGCGGCCAGCGCGCTCTTGGCAGACTAATAGGTTCTTTACTGTAGGGGTGGTGACTGCGCCATCAGCACATGAGCGTCGCTATCATATTGACACGGAATCACCTCGGATTGATACACTCGGCCCGTACGGACCGACATTTACCTCACCCAACACGATGAACCAGGTGCACAGACACGTCCTTCCCCCTCTAACAAGCGTGTTAAACGTAACTAACTCGCCCGCAGGACGCGTTTAGGAATCTATTACAGGCAGATAAGCCTGCACCAGGCCAAACCGCCTTCTCTCGCGGCTCTTTCTTAGACGGCAAGAAAAAGCAAGGCTCGTCAAAAGGGTGCGTTGTACATGACTATTCAGGTTGGCCCATGTAACACCGCATAGGAAGGTTATCTCTGCGTCTGAACCTGCATTCAAGCCGCGTAAGATCAAGAAGGCACCTGAAAGCTATCGCGACCGTGCCGAGGAGCGACGTGCTGGCAAGGAGGGGGATTATGCCCCCGTCGAGGCTATCTTAGAAGAATTTGAGAAGAGGAATGCAGACAATGAGGATAGGGCTGCGGTGCGTGTGTATATATCTTTCTTTCGCAGACTCTCATCGCTGGGTGTATAGGTGGACGAGCAAAGGCGTTATCTTGGTGGAGACTCGGATCACTCTATTCTTGTCAAGGGACTTGATTTTGCGCTCTTTGAACAAAACAAGGCCCGGTTGGCATCTACTCAGTCCAAAGAAGATGATGAAGCACTCGAAGAGGTGTTTGCGGAGACAACCTCTGCACCATCAGCCTCCTCGTCTAACAAACGGTCACGCGCGGATATTATTAAAGAGCTAAAGGAAAAGCGTGCAAACAGTGACGTATCGGAACAGCCAGACCAAGAAACTACGACCGAAAGGCAACCTAATCCGTCCAAGTTTCGTCCGATTGGGTTCAAGCCAATCGGTGCGTCTACAAAGGACAAAGCCAAGAAGGAACGGAGCAGGGACGGGGGCGAGCCGAAGAAGAAGAAACGAAAGGTGAAGCCGTCGGCGACGGTGCAACAGGAAATAGCACCCCCTCCCGTTCCTCAAGAACAAATCACTTCCACCTCTGGTCCACGCAAGTCGCCGGAGGCCGAGGTAGATGACTTTGACATCTTCGCAGACGCCGGGGAGTATAAGGGCGTGGACCTCGGATCGGACGACAGCGAGCCGGATAATAGCCGCCACAGGTCAGAGCCACAGGCAGAAAGCGCGATTGTGCCTCCACGTAGCGGCTGGTTCGATGACGCGAAACCTGAGCCAGAGAATTTGCCGACACCCGGTCCTGCCACCCAAGCGCCGCCTGTGCCAGCTGAAGCCGAAGCTCCCCCGGAGGAGGAAGCAGGACGACTTGCGCCGCTGACCACGTCTGCGATACCATCGATTCGTGAATTCCTGGCTCTGGACTCTGCGGTGGAAAAGGAGGAAAAGCGACGGGCAAGAAAGGAGAAGAAGAAGGGAAAGAGTTAAATTATGTGGGGTTAATTAAGAGTCGGATAGAAGCGGGCCGAAAGAACGTTTGTTTAGTTTAGCGACGAACTAAAGACGAGACGAGTGACCAAGCCAACTCGTTCTTCCCAGAGGATCCGTCGTGTCTTGTCCGTTATACCCCGACGGATCCTCCTTTAATACCCTCCTCTCCTTATTATGACATCCCTCGCTGTCTCAATCTCAACTGCCTCTAGTCTACATTCCTCCTCTCCACTTAGTTTTCACACCGCCAGTCCACCCCCATCACCTGGCCCGTTTTCTTCCTCCACCGCCTCGTCTTCCCAGCTCTCTTTCGCCAATGCTGATGAAGGTCAGTCCACTCTCCCCACTCTCCCCGCATACATCCTGCTAACTGCTTTGTCCACCTTGCAGAAAACGTCACCATCACTGCGGGTCGTGTCTCGGCCGAAAGTAATGGGAATGGCAAATCTCACGAGTGAGTTCATCGCCAGCATGCTCAACCGCAGCATTGACGAGTCGCGCTTCAAGTGATCTGCAACTGCTTGCGATATCAACGCGCATAACGGAACTCTTCTACAGCATCTCCGATATCCAAACGCGTATATTCGGTGCGTCTGGCGCGCCTAGACCCCATGTAATGTGCTAATCTTATGCCTACGATTAGAGATTCAAGAGCTCCGACACAAATCTCAGTCTTCTGGGGACCTCGCCTCAGCCACTGGCGTCATCGACCAAGCTCTTATGGCTCTTGATGAGCGCCTCGAATCTGTCTCACATGGTGTGAAGGCCGTAGACGAATCGTTACAGCCTCTTTCACAATCAGCACCAACGCCGACTCCAGATGCTTCCAGCGATGAACCGAGCGAGATCGTGCTGCTTCTCCGAAAGCATGCCACTTTCATGTCCGAGTGGGAGAGTGTGCAGGAGGAAAGCGAGGTGTTACGGGAGGAACTGAAGGAGGACAAATGGTTGACCGTATTCCGAACCGTCACGGAACAAGCGGACGGCATGATGTCAAGCCTCGAAAAGGCAATCAATCGATGTCAAGTGAGCAGAAACAATGCGATCATGTATCCAACTGATTGACAACGTGTTCAACCCAAGGACTTTATTTGGCAATTTCAGCGATACGGTCCTGACGATTCGATATCCGCGTCCTCCTCTATGACATCTATGGGCTCAATGCGATCACAGAAGTCGCCGCTAAACATGGAGGTGTTGCAGTCACTGCTAGACTCTTACGAGGCCAAGAAGAAGTACGCGTTTTAACCGCTTTGTTCGCGCGCTACGCATTGACGTTGTTCCCAGACATTATATGCCTGCCACTACCAAGGTTCTTTCCATAATTGACAAGGGGGTTCAGGATCGAGTAACAAAGAACGGCGAATGTCTACGGCGGCACGCGGATTCAACGCAACGATGGAAGCACCTTAAGGAGCGCATCACTCGAACAGACGCTGAAATGGAAGCCGTACGAAGGATATTGGCAGGAGAAGAAGAGATTACACCGAGTGACAGCGGGTCTGTCGCGTCAGGAGCGACTTCAAAGTCGAAGGGCCACAACGGATACCTCACACCGCCCAGCGCTACGAGCAGTAAGAAAAGTCTCAGCCTGAGCGCGTCGAGCGCGTTGTCACGCTCGGTTTCACCATTCCGCAAGTTTGCTCGAAAGTTCACAGGCTCGGGGAAGTCTCCAGTAGTTGTTGCCACCCCAATCCAACAGTCTAATTCCCGCCGCGCTCCTTCGTCGGAGCCAGTAGGGACCCTTCGCCACCGATCCTCGTTATTCCAACTCGTTGGCGGTCAGCCCTCGACGCCGACGACGCCAGAGAGACTAGGTCACAAGCACTCTCATTCTCTCACACCAGAGTCGTCGCCGGCATCGAGAAGGCTAGAACCGGATTCGGGCGTCACGATTAAAGGTAAAAATACCCCATCGAAGCTGCCGTGGAACTCTTCCACCAAGATTAAGGAAGAGCGTCCCCGTCGACCGTCCGTCATTGGTCCGTCTCGCTCTGAGGGCGTAGCACCCGCACTCATACATGCAACGCCTTCGGGTTCTTCCCCATATGTGCGAAGTGTCTCACGGAGCTCTATGGCATCATCACGCCCGTGGTCCCCAATCACATCCTCAGTTTCTACAGCTGCATCTACTAATCCAACACACCCGCAGCGTCCACCGTCTCGTTCCCAGACGCCCAGTGTGCACGCGACCTCTCCCCGTGCACGCACGAAGACACCGTCACATATCCCCACGCCATCGCGGTCTCATTTCCGTGCACTCTCGGATATGCAATGGGACGAAGCGGAACCAACGACCTCCCTCATGCAACGCGCACTATCTCCTGACCTTTCACCGCCGCGCGCCACGACGCCAGGTGGAACTAGACTTCCAGGACCGCGTCCTCCGAGCCGCAGCATGATTCCAGCCCCCGTGTTCCACGTCTCATCCCCATCCCGCCCCGGCTCCACGCTCTCCGACTACCGCGACAACGACAGAAACGGCAGCGGGAGCCCGACGCAGTCCCACGCGTCTTTCCGCGCTATGGCGCTACGCGCACAGACACCTGAAGCGACGCTACGCTCGCGTGCACAGGCTGTGCCGTTCTATGGCAATATCGGTAATGGCAGCAGCAGCAGCCCACGAGCGATCAGACCGTCAATGGGCACGAAACTCCCGCCGTCTAGCTTCCGCGACACCCTATCATCGTCGCTGCCCGCGTCACGCACGCCGTCCCGTCCCTCGTCGCGGCTGAGCGATTTTGGTAATGGTGCCAGCGGTTCGTCGTACCTGTACAAACCTGGTAATCCGCGAGACCCACTCGATGCGGAGGTCGCTGCGATTGTCAATTCGATCGCGCATGGGTTACTGATCGAGCGTGTGGACCCGCCGCTGAGGACGATCCCGCGTGAGGGCGAGGAGATCCGCGCGCAGTACGCGTTCTCGAATTCGTTGGCGCGGAAGACGGTCACGTGCAGATTGACTACCCTCAGTCGGGCGGGGGCTAAAGGCGAACCGAGCACAGCGACGAAGAAGGTCATGGTTCGCGTTGGCGGAGGTGAGTGTTCCGTGCACATTACAGAGGGTCTGAGCTGACTTTGATGGGACAGGGTGGCAAGATCTGCAATTGTACATGCTGAATCGCGCAGCGGGTATGTGAATGGGATTTGACAACGAACAAACTTAGCGCCAGTCTTTACTTTATTTCCTCTCAGGGTCCCTTATTTTTTTTGCTTTCGTGTTATCATCATCATCGCATTCATTTTCGCTCGCCTCCTCGGATCGAAAAACCCCCCCTACATGCCACCTTTCATGTCGCAAAGCAAATAACTATTGTATCTGCTCCTTCTCGTATGAAGTCCGTGATAATAACCCATTCATTCACTGTGATCGTCGTGACGGACACTACGTAGACATCTTGAGACACGTCGTGCGCAGACCGTCGCCACTCCACTTGGCAACTTCGATCAGCAATTCGCGTTTCTTGTCAGCTGCGATCGACGATCGAAGCTCATAGAGCGTAGCTTTCGGACGTAAATTGTCAGGCTGTGTCAGGACCGACCATCAATCATGAACACGCACAGAGGTTGAACAGGAAAGGCTCTGCCATTGCCAGCGTCGACGGTGACGTCTCCAAAGCAGCTTCCAACACCTCGATGCCTTCCTTCAGCTTTCCCTGGCCAAGCAGCGCCACGGCCAGATTATTAACGGCCTAAGTACATCAGACCAAGGCCCAAGCGAGCTAAACCAAAAAAACAACTCACGGCATAGTTCGTATCATCCTGCGCGAAAAGCTCGCGCAATATCACAGCAGCCGCGTCCCATTCCCCACGCGCAGACGCCAAGAACGCAGCATTGAGCGCCTTGGTAGATTCAGGTACGTTGTCTGCCACCGCAACAGCGTCAAAATGCGCTTCGGCGCGATCGAGCTGTCCCGCTTGTAAGTACACGCGTCCGAGCGCCGCGCGCAACTCAGCGCTCGCGGGCACCTGCGCGACGAGCGGTTCGAGCAGTGCCGTCGCTGCTGCGAAGTCCTATTTCCTATGAGTGCGTGTGTATGTACGTGCGAATGGGGGGCGAACCTTCGTCTCGATGAACTGCGATGCGGCGATGAGCCCTACACGCGCGCCACGCTCGACCCACATCTGCCGATCCCCGTCAATGCGCGCCGCACGTGCGCGCCTGCGGCATCGTCGTAAGAGCACGCCCAGCGCGTCGGTATAGCCGTTAGCGTCGCCGGCCCAGTATTTGACGCGGGCTTGTATGACGTCGAGCTCGAAAGGGAGGACGTGCTCGAGGACGTGTGTGCGTGCTGTAGATGGCACGATGTCCGCGAGCGCTCCGAAGAGGTTCGTCACTTCTGCGGTGACTTGGTTGAAGAGACGCAGGCGGGCGAGCGAGGAGAGACGTAGAGACCAGAGCTGTGAGGGAGGTTATCAGTGTGTGTATGTGTGTGGACATGGGAGGAGGGTGCGTGCGTTCAGGACTAGGGTGAGGTCTTCCGGGTCGGCTTGGACTATGCGATCGCGTGCCATTCGGGCGAGCGCTCGCCAGCTGTTCGTCATCTGTTCGGAGTAGGCGCGGGTGATTGTTCGTTTCGCCTGTTTCGGAAACCGCAGGAGCACTCACGACGAGAGTATGGAAGTCGGTCCTGGTCCATTCACCTGTGAGGTCGCGCTGGGGTCGTCTCTCAGGATTGTAATGTATTTGGTCAGAAGCGTAGTCAAAGGGTCCGTCTTTTTTATCATACAAACATACAACATCGGAGCAAGAAAAAAAAAGGAGCGATAAGTTTTTAATAATATACGGAAGTGCGGCGGGTGAGCCACCAAGTAAGATGAGAGCTAATGCGTACGTTCGGTATCGGCAGGAACATCGTCGGCATCACCAGTTGGGGAAGATAGACGGCGGGCACATCCGTCTCAGATGCGGTGTCGGACCCGTGTGATGAGCGGGAACAGGCTTTTCTGGGACGGGAGGTGGTGGTGTCGGAACATTTACCACAGGCGGGCGAGAGCAGGAGCGGGGGAGAGTTCCACTGTCTCGGGAGGAGTGTCAACTTGTGGCGGCAGCGGCGGCAAGGCTGGTTCCTCTACAGTCGCTCTGGGTCGGAAAGCGGCTCTTTAGGGTCTTCGACGAGAAAAGGGTTAATGTCTTGTTCTTGACCGTATTCGGGTGGCGAAGGAGCGACATAGGGTTCTGGTTCTGGTGTTGGCATGGCCACCGGGGGCTCTTCCAGCGTAGAGACTGAGTGGGAGATGGAGGAGCAGGAATGCTTGTGGGTGATGGAGACAGAGCCGGAGTGGGATATGTGTAAGTGGATGGGAACCAACTTGTCCCGCTCGAGATGGTCGAGCACCGGTGCCAAAGGGCCTCGTGGCGACTGGTTCGGCCCGGATTTACGTCGACGCTGCTCGCGGTCGGGCTGATGGTGGTGATGATGGGGCGACAGCCTCTCCTTGACCTCCCTGAACCCCTCCTTCAACCCCTTCTTCAACTTCATCGACACCTTCCTCGCCCGACCGGGGCTCTTCGTCGTCGTCGTTGTCGTCGTCGTGCTGGACACGTCGCTGAGCGAGGATGTCTCTGCTCGTCTGTCGTGGGTCTTTGAGTCCATGTCTGGTTCTCAGGGATCCGAAGATGCCCCCTTTATATCCAACTGGCCGTCGCCGGCCTTGCTTGGACAGCGTTGCCGGAGAATGATAAGGTAAATGTCTAATTATGTCACAATGGCTGTGCAGCGCTCCCACCCGGTCCACGCACCGACAACGCACCTTTCATCATTCCGGCGGTTTAAATCACACCATTCATAGTCGGTCTGACAGCATGCCTCAAGCGATTTCATGTGGGTCATTTTGCATACCACCGTCTGCATTTCTCGGAGCCACAAAGCTGCACTTCTCGTCTCGACCCGCCTTATCAGAACGACAATATATCCAAGGCGGCTGTTGTTTCAAGAGTGACGGTATATATCTGCCAAGCGAGGCAAGCGCCGTAAACATTCGGGCGTTTCTCCTCCACTTTGACCATATTCAGGCACTTCCCGTCGACTGTAACCGCTCTTCGCGCTACGTGGCGCAGCGGGCGTAATCAGGCGCAATCGTTTATGTATCGCTGCGGATCCCGCACATCCCCAGCGGCGACAGCCGTGAATGTTCGTGCCATATACTGTAAATACCATTGTATCCGTGCAGATAAAAGATTCCCGACAGCTGTCGAGGACGGCCCTGTCCATTTATTTCTTTCAACGATAAACACCAAAAAAAGCGCCTGAGAGCTCTTATACAAGATCTACGGCTGAACAGATTTACAACAACACAAGGCCAGGATGGATGGATGAAGAAGAGTGAATCAAGTAGTGGCTGCCACGCTCTGAGCCGGGGGCTCGTCTTGTAGATCCGCCGCCACCGCCGCCGCTGGTGCCGGGGCACTGATCGCGGGAGATTCTAGGTCGTGCATACCAACATCCCCATCTAGGCTCTCGCCTGGCACCGTCGCAGCCGCAGCCGTCGCCGTTGTCACAACGTCGCCTACCGGTTCCTGCTCCGCGGGTCCTTCCCGTGCCTCCTGCCGCCTAGCATCCCACACCCGCGCCAGCACCGCGCTCTGCTCAGCCGCGGCGTCCCGAACCATCTTCGGCCGACTGGGCTTCCACCGCGTCGCCTCGCTGGCATTGACGAAACCAGGGATGATACCCTCGAGCGCGAAAAGACGGTCATACACGGGCTTCCTCACCGTCTCGTCTACGTCGCCGCCCTGCAGATCCCGCACGATTGGACGCAACAACGGGTGCGCGAGCAGTCGCGGGTAGTACCGCCCGCTCACGAGCGCAAGTGACACGACGACTTCGTAACCCTCGGGCAGGATAGGCCGGAATCGGAACCCGCGTGGGGGCGGCGGCAGAGGGACGGCGCTCATCTTGAGGACCGAGACAGCTGCGTGTTAGGTGCATCCGCGTCTGGCCTCGCAATTGTCGACGTCGTTGCCTTAGGGAGACTGCTGCTTTCCCGTGAGGGTGTAGTTGCAGACGTCGAGGCGTCTGCGTTCGGCGGCAGTTGTTCAGAGGCGACGGTGCCGACATGAATGGTTGGCCAACGTGTATTTCGGGCGTCATTCCCGGTTTGCGTGCGCGGGGTGGAGTTGACAGGCCCGCCGCTGTCCAGGCGTCTTGCGCTTTCACCTGCTCACCGACGTCCGCGTCCGGCTCAGGTTCCCTTGGCGGCGGCTCTTTCCAGTCTTCGTCCGCGAGTTCATAGAGCATTCCACTCCCGCGACACTCCGCGTGTACCCCTGCGCCGCTTTCATCCGGACGTCGACGACGAACATGCCTCCAGTTGCATGAATACCCGCGGCCTAGGGCACCTTGCACCTTGAGGAACTCTTCGTCTGTTAGTTGCTCCGGCGTGAATGTCTCGACCGTTGTCTCTGAGGGCCCAGATGCTGGGAAGATCTGCGGAGTACCATTTGGGGCGATCTGGGCACGCGCGGCCTTGAGGCGCACGAGGTCGTCCGTCCAGATGCGTTCTGCCCCTAGCCACAGCCCTGGTAGCGGGTTTGGTTGACAACACTCGGAGCCGACGACGAGCCAGACGGAACCACCATCTTAAACACCCACTCGTCTGTGGGCGCCCAACACACTTCAACGCCCCCCGCAATTTGCAAGGCAAGCGTGTATGGCGCAGTTGCTTCGACGAAAAGTTGATCGTTGACGCCCGGCTCAGCGCTTGATGTTTCCGCCTCCGGAGGGCAAGGGTTGAATGCCGCGATGTCTTCGGGTTTGCGTGTAATCTGTTCAATAGGGATGTCCTGCAGGCTTGGAGGAGGTCATTAGAGGGCTTGTATCCGTGATAGGGCAAGACTTGTGTTTCGATCGCAATATAGTCATGGTTGACCGCAGCAGCTTGACCTTGTATACGTTTTTTTGACGCACAGTCCAAGGGAGAGGCCTCTCAGCCGCGGATTTGGAGTGGCCAGGATGAGGTGTCATCGGATACACAACCGACACGCTACTCCCATTTGACGTTCCCCGGCCACCAGCAGCGGTCGGCTCTGTCACATCCTCCATTTCAAAGTCGCCGTCCGCCGAGTGTATAGATGGTGATTTCGGGCGAGGAAGCATCTCTGCCTTGAACGAACATTCGCCAACCAATCCCGGCCAAAACGTAATGTTCGCCGCGGAATCGGTGCCGCGTATTGGAGGGTCGAGCGCGCACCACACGAGCTCGCCGACGCGGAACCATCGTCGCATCTCCGCGTCGGTGTCTGCGTACATGGCCTGGACATCGGTGTAGCGTTCCTGCAACATCACCTGCGTCGGGCCTTTCTCGGGCTTCGGTTTCGGCGTGCGGCGCACAGTGGCGTATTCGCCCGGTGCGGAACGGGGGGAACGCCGCTCGCGGTTCCGGCCTAAACGATGCATCCTTGAACCCGGCGCGGGGCTCGAGCCTGGCGTGGTACGGTTTTTGTAGCCGAGATTCTCGGAAATGACGCGCTGTGGGACCTTGGCGCAGTATTTGCATTCGCAGTTTCTGCGGTCCAAGTGGGATCCGTCATGAGCCATAATGCATGAGGCACAAACTCGGGAACGGAGCGAAAGCGTTTTGTGTGGGTGGAACCTAGAAATGGTGCAAGGGTTATCATCGCTGTCATGTTGTGTCACCAGAGAGCACAAGCGTACCAATAAGATATAGGTCCTGTCGTGGGGATGATTGCTTTCCCTTGTAGTGGCAGTACAAGTTGTAGCCCTCCGGCCAAGATCTTAAGACATAACTGCTGCCAGCTGAACTGGCAATTAGAATGGACCTACTGGGAGGTCCACGGAAGCGACGAAGGAATGAGCACGCACCAGGTTTCCCCATCCTCTCTGCGACTTTCATGGCTATTTGGGTTCGCCAATGAATGTTAGAGCTGTCATCCAACGTCAGGAGCTTCATGTAGTTGACCTGGCCATCTGCGTCGACGACCTCCTTGGTGTTGGCGGGTAGTTGTTTTGTGTCACCATCGCTCTTTCCGAATTCCAAATACACCGGGTTGGCCGGTAATGTGTGCCCACCAGCGATACCTCTCGAGGACATATTTTACTGCTGCCAAGTGTGAAGAAAAGAGGTGACCAGGTCGCGGACTAGGACGCCCACGGACACGCGGGCGATCGACTTGACAAACAACCGGAAACAAGGCAACAGTATAAATTCTGAAAATTACTTTCGTTGAAGCAAACTCGCCGTGCCTTTTATCAACTCCCTCCGTAGCTTATTCTACTACTTGGGCGTTAAACTACACGGCCACAGAGAGTTGGCCTAGCAGATCGTCTTCCTACTAGTTAAGTCGACGTTTTGAATAAGCCAGACATCTGACCTACTCGACAAATATTCAGGCCCTCTTTTGGGGCTCACTTTTTGTTTTATGCCTCAGATGAATGAAAGTGGCACTGACCACAATTTCGATCGCGTTTTTCGACGGTTGCTCGCTTCTTATCTCCTATGGATGCCAGCATCTGGGGGTGTGGAGCACTCTGACTCTTGTGCTGTCCACTCGATTGTAAATGGCAATGACCTTCCCTCTCTGTGATTGATTCCTGGAGAACTAGCAAGCACATGTCTTGTGCTTTCCGACGCGGGACAAGGTGGGACGTTCCGCTGATGCCCAAGCAAAACGCCGCGAGCAATTTAATGTCTCACCTCAAACGAAAGGTACCCATGGCTAGACCAAAAACCTCCCAATGGAAGCTACCGCCCCATATTGGTTGGTGTCACACATTACCCCAGTTCGATTTGTTCACTCATCATTTCGCTTCGCTTCAACGCCCTCTTCATCCATGTATGCGAAGAAGACATGACACTATGCGCCTACGAGGTGGAGTGCACTGATTGTTGTGGATACCAGAACAAGTCTCGCCAGCTAACGTGCCACTGACGTCGCAATTACTGATTCTGAGCGTGAGCAGAAAGTTACTTCCCACTCGCAGGGATTCGATTCGCCGCCCCAGGCGTTCCCTTCATACATTATGGGTGACAACACGAATAGGTACAAGGACGAAGACCGATGATACAGTCTGACGGCGTGCATAGTTCTGGGCAACGTGATCATGCTGATACTTGGACTTGATCGTTGAATGATAACCGTGAACTAGCTGGCAGGTACCTTGGATCAAACGGTCGCTTCTATGACCTTGGCTAGGTCCATCTCGTGCGTCTGGTAAGGACAATGCGACCTAAGCATCTCGGCGACTGTGCCGCCAATGGAACAAAGGATAAGCACACTGTATTGACCTTTCACGATCAGGAACTCATCTGGGAATTCCATCATGTCTACTCTCAAATGACCGTTCCAGGAGCCCGGAAATGACTCGGGACCCCTTGTTCATCCAAGGACTTTGAATCCGATTCGGAACCTTTCAACGTCACAATAGTGACTCGACTCACATGCGACCTTTCCAAACCAAATGAAAGTATGTGTTGGAAGTCATTTGCGCCAGCCGCAATCGCGGGAACACTTTGTGCCCTCGCCTTGTTCCCCTTTCTCATCTCGTAGTAGGGTGCAGGTTGCACATGAGACCGGGGCGTCCATTCATTCTGTTAACTGATGGTCGACGAAATGGCCACTTCCATTGTAACTTATTATTGGGAGCTCCACGTCCCACACCCATTCGATGCGCAGGGTTAGTTCCTCTGCTGCGAATCGAGAAGCGAGCCCCACGGGATTGCTCGGTTGGCGCCACGGAGTTTTGCCTTGTCCGCACTACTGTATCCTTGTTGGCACATGTAAGAACAGGTCCTTCCTTTCTTCCATCGGCAATGGTTCGATGCCGGTGCCCAAGCCGTCCCGCCACTTACAGAGGCGCCCGGTTGACAGCTTCGAGCGTACCAACCAAGATGTCAAATGTTGATCTCGGGACCGGGTTTGGAGTACGATGATGATGCCGATGAGATATTTTACGACTCGAAGGGCCGTCTAATTTATATCGAGTGAATTGAATGGGTACCTTTGTTGAAGGAGCTGTCTGAGAGACGTTTCAAGTTACTGTATAATGAACACGAATCCTGCTCCCCGCGCACGACCGGAAATTACGAGCCTCGGACAGGATGTTGGAGTTATGATACAAAGGCCCTTTATTGCATTACTTCTCAACGCCGCTCCACTATATAGCGGTCGTTGTATACTAATAAAACTCTACTTTCACCTCTCCCCCCATCCGATTTGCGTGCCATCGTACCTCAGCCGTCCGGTCTTGCTAAGCTACGTGTATGGCAGGCCTTGGCAATACAAGATAGGACTACGAGGCATCGTTGGTTGGAGACGGGGAAAAGAGAGAAGTAAAAGAGTGCAGCACACGCGCGGAAGGGATTGTGGATAGTAGCAGTGAGTGGATGGAGTGGAGGTGGTGGGTGACGATAGGAGGGGAACGAGAGGGATTGTCCAAAAACTGTGAAGAGGAGGCGCGAAAGTTCCTTGACCTGATCCCCCAAGACAGGTAGTGCCGAATGAATCGAGTGGTCTTTCATGCGGCGCTGTACAGGAACAGATTGTTCGTCGCAGCGATCTGTAACACCACATCATGAGCGCGACTGCAAAAAAACTAGCATGTTACAACCACAGACCGCAATGGTATTTTCTCTCGGGTGCCAGCTCGCATGCAGAATCTTCTTGTTAAAGTCCAGCGTCTCGAGCTGCATTGGGTCTTTCACCCCCGGCTTCACGCCGTTCTTGACTCCAAGTTGCTTGTTACCTGGCAATGGCCCGCCAATTTTCTTCGCCTTGAATGCAGACTTGTCCGCTTGTAATACAACGTCATTCAGAGTCTCCACGTCGAAGATGCGCAAGTAGTTGTGGTAGGAACCCGTCAGCACATTCCTGGAATAAAAAACATTCCATTTCAGAGAAACAGATAAGGAGAGAACGGGCTTACTTGTCATCTCCACTCCATGTGCACTCAAACTTGTCGAATATACAATCGTTCTCGTACAGATCACACAGCTTCCCGCGCAAGTGATCGTGTATCTGAATAGTCTTTAATGGGCGGGACTCCATATTGACGTCCCAAATCCTCAGTGATAGATAGTCCCGTGCGAGGATGTACCGCCCATCATGGCTGAATTTGACGTCCGAGATGGATGAAATGATCTCAGAGAAAAACGATCGGTTTGTCGGATCCTCTTCTTCGTCGTACTCTGGGAGTGAACGTATATCTTTCAATAAAGGGAATAAATGCTGCGTGACGTACGTTTCGCATGCCGGTCGCACAACGCAGAGTCCCGCATATCCGCAAGCTTGATATTACTTTTCGAGCTGGAATACATGAAAACATTGCATTGCGTTGGATGGAACTCGGCGGCCGTGATGACTTCAGTGAGCTCCTCCATGTTGGCCGGCTTGATATCCACAATGTCTGCATAGGTGGAGACATCGACGTAAGGACCGGAAACTGGAAGACGAAAAACAACGCACTGAAACTCTGATCACTGATGTTCAAATTCCAGAGGTTGATGCGCAAGTCATCTGCGGAAATGTATGTTTCCTGATCGGAATTTACGGTAATCGAATGGATATGATAAGCGTGTGCGTTGGAGTAAACTTTGCGCGGTACGGCGGCGATAATGTTGTCTTGGTGTTGCATACGGGGTAAGCGCAAGTGCTGTCTTAACGATGGTGACGGAAGGGTTCGTTGTCCATCACCCATGTTAGACTCCGCCACTACCCGTAAAGATTTCTCGAAGACCTTCCAAAGTTTGATGGTCTTGTCTGCGAGCATGTGATAAGTCAGTGATAATGACAATCAAGTACTAGCGTACCATTCGTCGAGAGCAAAAAGTGTGCAGAGTTCTGTCGTTTGCACCATCGAATCTTGTTGATCTTCTCCTCAATTTCGAGTGACTTGAGATAATCGAACTCTGGCTCATGTGACTGGAACTCGGTGTAGAACTTGTATTCGCAACTCTTTTTCTGAACGTCAAAGATGTGAATGTTTCGTAAGCGATGGGGACATAAGATCAGCGATCGTTCGTAGAGCGGATGCAAGGGGCGAAGACACACCATATCATTCCGCTCGAATAGCACCACACGACCACCCTTGTCACCCGTTGCCAGGTAATTTCCCGTAGAGTCGAACTCGACAGCAGAGATGATATCGGCTATCCGGATTTCAGTTTGTAAGTGACACTTCTTGGTAAATAGCGGAGATCACACGCCGAGTCCGGGAGTGCAGAGGCGGAGGAGACGATCAACGATGCCCAGAACAGAGGTTATTTACCTTCTGTGATATCCTCCACATCGCCCTTGTCGCCGAAACACTGGGCAAATCGCCAGCCGCCGGAGGCGTCTGGATCCATATTTCGACAGGGTCTATGTACAAGGAAAGAGTTCGCGAAATAGGGTCTAAGATCTGAAAATTGTTTGCTTCTGGGATGTATTGTGAGCGCGCCAACAAGACGAGCTCGGAACGGGGGGAGAGATGATCAGAGGCAAAGGCAAGGAAATCCAAAGAGCCGCTGACCAGCGCTGACACAGGGCAGTCGACGCCTTGATTATGTCATCCTGGCGTGGTGCTTCGTTTGTCCCTGTTTGTCCCGCCTGACAGCCACTCGATTGACCGACGCTGCACCCAACAGCACACTCAATCCCACACCCACCCACGATGCCAATTGCACCTATCACCGGAAAGCTCAGGAAGAGGCTCTGGCTTGACCTCTCTTGTGGACTCGGCCTTGGGATTTCTGCCGCGTATGCTTACTGGTTCGTCAATTTTTTGCAATGACAGTGGGATTATTTACTGACTTCACTGACCACAGGTATGGCATTCATTTGAAGTCTGGTTAGTGTGCAGATTCACCGTCCCATTAACACCGAGCCTTTCCCTCTCTTTGAAGCACTTCGCTGACTCCTTCCCATAGTGCAGCGCCAGGAGGAGTTTTATCTCAAGCTGGAGCGTCAGAGACAGGTCTCGTAAGAGCGTGCATTCTAATAGAAAGTGTTTTGTCTTGTTCTTATCCATTCATTGCTTCCCATTCGATGTTGCGCGTCATGGTAAGAGGCCAAAATCCGAGGAAGAGCAGTGTGGAATATAGACTCAACAGTGCACGGTAATATATGAAGAGGTTTCCGTAAATCATGAGTGCAAGTGCATGAATAATGGCTCCACTCGAATAAAGAGTACGCATAATTAGTTCGATGGGATACTATCTGAGCAGTCCCATTCGCTTCAACGTCTCGCAGTTTTCCGCTGGCTCTGCTTCTATCTGTTTTACCTTATCCCAGTCCGCCCCAATGCCAAAGAAACCAACAGCCCGCTCCTTTCTCCGTTGTTTCGAGTCCAACTCGCTCTGACAGAGCGCGTATTTCTCCTGCGTGAATGCCCGGTCTACATTATCTTCAAACTGACGCAGAACAGGCGTGGATTGCGCTTTGTCATGCGATTTAAACCGAGCGATTTCGGCTGCTATAGGGTGGCGGTTGAACTCGGCCTCATTGACGTGATAGTTCACACCAAGTGCCTGTGTCTTCCTCTCCACGTTGAATCGCGTGGAAGGTTCGAATGAAAACCGCGGATCTGGTACGCGTGGAGTGGAGAAAAGGGTCGGTAGGGCAGAGAGTAAAGAGAATCCGAAGAGAATAAGGAGCGGGAGAATCTGGGCGAAGAGTGAACGTGGAGTAGCTGGTTCTTGTTGCTGCGCTTGTTGTCGCGCGCGCGATGTATGAACGCGGGTTGTGCGGAAACCACCAGGTCCAAAACTGGCGGTAAACACTGCGCAGAGATTAGATTCGTGTTGCCCTACGCTCTGGAAATTTACCTGGGCCACCACCGAACGGACCACCGAACCCTGCACCACCTCCGCCGAAGAACATGTTGAAAAGGTCCTCTGGGCTGAGTTCCCCTTCAAACGAGCCACCACCGAATGGACTCGTCGCAAATCCCGGTGTTGACCCTGACGACATACCATTGAACCTTGACTCGGGATCACCTCCACTACGGTCATATATCGCCCGTTTTTGTGAGTCTGTTCCAAAAATCTTCGTTAAAGCCCAAGTCTCAAAAAACGTGATCAATGCTCACCAGAAAGAATCTGAAAGGCTTTGGAAACCACTAGGACCTTAAATTAATATGGCTGATAGTGGACGGATCTCAAATAGAGAACACACTCTTGAACGCCTCATCTGCACCTGGCGCCCCGTTTTTGTCTGGGTGTAACGCGAGCGCCAACTAGACGTCATATTAATACCGAGTACACAAAACACATACCTTTAATACTTAAAACCCACCTTGCGATATGCCTTCTTCACATCTGCCTCTTCACAATCCTTTTTGAGTGCCAGGATCTCGTAGTACTCTGTCGCTTTGCACGCCCGTACCCGCTTGACAACGGCAAGGTTCTCGGGCGTATACTCCCTCTTTTCCTTCGTCCCACTCGATTGTGAGGGGGCTTTATCGGCTGGCGGAGCATGACGGTGCTTAATACCGGATGTAGATGGGTGGCTTTCCGTTCCTGAAGTGAAAGAGCTGGCCTCTGATGGGGCAAACTCGAATGAGGAAGAGGAGGACGACCCCGCCGACGTGGATGAAGAAGCTTCAGAGTCGATTGCTTCGAGTAGTTTGACTGCCTCTGGGGTTGAGAAAAGTGCCAGCGACTTCTGCGCAAACTTGCGCGCGGAGACAAGATTTCCAGCTGTGCGCTGCTTCTGGGATATGTGAAGACAGCGAAGCGCCTCGTCCTTGTTGCTCTCCATCGTGAGATGAGTTCAAAATGACACGGCGTAACGGTGTTGGATTGGAGGTCCTAACGACAGTCGGAATGGCAGAGGACCTGTCTGTGTCCACGTCACGCGCGTCACGCGTCACTCACTCACGGTTATGTTTACGACCCGCGATGCCTGGACCTCGATCAAATCGATGATCCCCTATCCACAACTTCGTCTACCATCATGCAGATCTTTGTGAAGATTGAGAGTGGGCAGACTTTTACTCTTGAGGTTAATTCCTCTGAAACCATACGTGGTCTTGAAGAAAAAATCGAGTCAAAAACAGAGTAGGTCTCTCGAGATTGCCTAACTTAGTCTCATGATCGCTTACGACACATCATATCGTAGCATTCCCCTGGATCAACAACGTACGTCGACAATCGTCTTGTCATTACTTTTGTGTCGTTAACCAAATTCATAGGTCTCACTTTTGCTAAGACACAGCTGGACGATGGCCATAGTAGTATTCTCTCTGATTACAATATACAAAATCAATCGACACTCCGTCTGCGTATGCCACATTGCACTTACTCCATCATATATTTAATTCTCTCCGTAGTATTCAACGGTGGAAGCTACCCTGACTATATCTTGGCCAAAGCTTCCGAACTGAACGACGTCCACGAGATCTTTGAAGCCTTTGAAGGAAAATTTTACCCTCTCTATGTCAAGATTTTGACTTATTGGTTCCCTCCGAAACATGGCTATGATATCTGCCCACAGTGGCGCATCCCGGGGGAAATGGGTGATGACTCCACTGTCGATTTTGTCGAGCACCAGGGAAGGCCTTAAATGCTTCTCGAAGTCCAGCCCCCCGACTTTGACAACAACACAAGACGGGAAGTTGCCATTGCCCAAGTAAACTGTCGTCTTCAACTAGTTGGTCCACTCAATCAAGATGTAGAACGACTCTATGCAATTTGTACGATTGGGAAAAGATGGAGGGCCTCTATGTCACAAAAGGAGAGGGGTTCGACTCGGACGTGACTGTGCGGCCTGTAAGAGGCGTTGCCGCGATGAGCTCTAGACAATCTGCCAACTCAAATTGTTGGAACCCAGACATTGCATCTGAGGCTTCTTATGCTTCGCTCCGGAGCATTGTTCTCACAATTAAAAGTTATGTTTCTTAATACTGTCATTCTTATTCATTTTATTGGCTGTGACGACACACCGAAGCCACAGATGATCGATATTATACAGTCGTCCATCGCGGTATAGCGAAGACGAGCATGACTTGATTAAAGCCCATCGCTTCTTTCGACGCCGTATTCGATCTATTGCTTTAAGACCGACCTCGTCTGAGTTGTGACGTGTTGACAGTTAGTTGAAGGGGGCATCTGGGTAGACGAAATAAAATCTGCGTATTCGTTTGGAATCTTTCACGTTTATCGTTTCCGACAATGCCGCTACGGCCTATGGTGGCGACGAACAGACCAATCGTTCACGAACAATCGCAGGACCATGTATTCCAGCACCGTCATCCTTCCGCAGCTTCCGTTTCTCCTCCGAGGCTCCTGTGGCTTCATCGACGACGACGCTTTTTCCTGCTCTTTGGTCGACGGAGACGATGCCGGGGTATCGACCTTCGAGTTTCCCTCAGCACGTGTGTACTTCGGGATGGCTCTTTCATGGCCACGTCGTCCACTCCTACTGGTGTGGAGTAGTCGAGATGCCGAGGGAGTCGCTCCGCCACTTGGTCTCAGAAGGTACGTGAAAGACTCCAAAGTGATGGACGCACGGTAGGAAACGTTGGTGCCTTAGGAATAGGGTTTTACTCGACGTGGGACGGTTTTCCGGTAAAAGGGATCAACCATCGAGTGGACGACAGTTTTGCAGAGAAATCTGACCACTTAGAACGCAAAAGACCCGCGCGGAAATATTGGCCACTTTCAGTCGACCGGCCAGATGTAATTAAGGAATCGTAAAGGGTAAGTCGGTCTCGGTTGCCGTACCTCTCGCTGAGCGGAAGGTGTGACGCATCTCGGGACTCCAACCAGATTGACCAGTGGGTGATAGAATGGGGGAGTGGAGGGCAATATAGGAAGAGAGTGAGACTTCCGTGGTGCGAAGAAGCAGTCCACCTACCTCTGCAGTGGATGATAGTTTCTCTTGGGTCCAACAACCAACAATGCATCGACTTCGCCGGATTTATTGCAGCTAACTCCCAGCACGAGTTAGGCAAGTTGTAGCATCGACGATCATTTTCCCGCAACAGTTCCAATCGTAACCCATAAACTGGAAGCAAAGTCGGCTGGATAAGCTTATGAGCTTGCTTGTCCGCGTCCACAAACAGATTATAGCACCTCAGAACGTTTTACAATGATGTAATGTCTTACGGTCTGCCGATTGTTGTCCCTGCGATTTTAGGGAGCCTCAGCAGGGCCGTAGATGTACAGTTGAATGTACAAAGGGGCGCAAAGTTCTTCAAGTAACAGGGAACCGATGTAGTGAAACCTCTCCCCCTGGATTTTGTTTGGATTTTGTTCGTAGGCGGATCATGTCCGTTGAACACAGATCCATCCAGGTGGCCGGCTTATCGTCGCCGTCATCGTCGACATCCCTCTGCGGGGCAATACTGGGTCTAAGGTTGCTAGTGCATGTCTGAAGTTGATGGACATGGAAAACATGGAAAGACGTACCGGAAGCAGCTTCAGGGTGTGACAACGAGTCAAAAATCTGTCCGATATGGCCTGCATCAGGAACTGTAACCCTATTCGGTTTACTAGATGAGGAGCAGCAGCAGCAAGGTGGCTGTTGACAAAGTCTGGATACTCAATATCGGATGCCTGTTCGTAGAGAAGGGCTATTTGCTTGACATCGAGCAGATGCTGCGCCTTCACCTATAGTGTAGCTAGTGGAAGTGAGGAAAGGGATGAACACCGAGACTGTAAAAGGCGCACTGTAGATTCACAGTGGACAGACTTGCCCACCGAGTGGACTCTTGAGCGAGCTCCGAGGTGCACGAACTCGCCATTTGCGAAGCGAGAAGGCACATAGACGTCTATCCTATCGTCCGCAGGCCCCCTTTCCCATTTCGCTCTGAACCTCATCGGGGGTGATCGTCTCAAATATCGTCACGGTCGCGCGCCAGCTGCCATCGTTGACGCCCTGGAGAGCTTCGGTGTGTGGATCAGCAACTGGAGAAAGACCTGTATTTTCCGAGGGTATTGCACAGTTCGTCATTGAAAAAATTTGAGCACTGCGGGAATGCCACAGGCCTTGGCATTCATTTGCGGGTAGTACCGCCCGCTCACGAGCGCAAGTGACACGACGACTTCGTACCCCTCCGGAAGGATAGGCCGGAATCGGAATCTGCGTGGGGCGGCGGCAGAGGGACGGCGCTCATCTTTGAGGACCGAGACAGCTGCGTGTTAGGTGCATCCACGTCTGGCCTCGTAATTGTCGACGTCGCCTTAGGGTGACTGCTGCCTTCCCATGAGGGTGTAGTTGCAGACGTCGAGGCGTCTGCGTTTGGCGGCAGTTGCTTCAGAGGCGACGGTGCCGACATGAATGGTTGGCCAACGTGTATTTCGGGCGCCATTCCCGGTTTGCGTACGCGGGGCGGAGCTGACAGGCCCGCCGCTGTCCAGGCGTCTTGCGCTTTCACCTGCTCACCGACGTCCGTGTCCGGCCCATTGGCGGCGGCTCTTTCCAATCTTCGTCCGCGAGTTCATATAGCATTCCACTCCCGCGACACTCCGCGTGTACCCCTGCGCCGCTTTCATCCGGCACGTCGACGACGAATAATGCCTCCAGTTGCATGAAGACTCCACGGCCTGGGGCACCTTGCACCTTGAGGGGCCCTGAGGCGCACGAGGTCGTCCGTCCAGATGCGTTCTGCCCCTAGCCACAGGCCCTGGTAGCGGGTTTGATTGACAACACTCGGAGCCGACGACGAGCCAGACGGAACCACCATCTTAAACACCCACTCGTCTGTGGGCGCCCAACACACCTCAACGCCCCCCGCAATTTGCAAGGCAAGCGTGTATGGCGCAGTTGCTTCGACGAAAAGTTGATCGTTGACACCCGGCTCAGCGCTCTTGAGAATCAGGATTGTCAGAGGTTGTTTCTTCGTCCTCTGCTTCTCGTCCGTCTGAAGCAAGGTTACTTTGGAGCTTACCTGTTTCAGTGCCCACACTGTCCACGCGGCTCGTCCAGATCTTGACGCAACCGTCTAATGTGCTGGACGCGCACTGAAAGTTGATAGAATTGTCGACGCTGTTCCGCAGAAGAGACATGTCGTGGAAATAATCAATCAATGCAAAGTTCCATGAATTTGCTTGATTAATTTCCTAGGACCACGAACATAAGCAAGTAGAAAGAGGGTGGAGGACAAATGGACACACGTTATCCATTGCCATCTTCATCCATTCCTCATAATTTGAGTTTCGAATGTCAATGGGTACATCAATGATGGGTGTCTCGACGATGTCCGATTTGTGGGTTCGAGAGGGCACGTTAGACCTGTGACCGTCTGTATATGAGGGTAGGGTGTAAAGGAGTTGGAGGTCCTAACGACAGTCGGAATGGCAGAGGACCTGTCTGTGCCGCACGTCGCTCACTCGGCTCTCTGATCTTAACTCAGTCTGAGTAAATTATGTAAGAGATTGAACCACTTTATTAGTCAGCAAGCGCATAGCATATGCGGAGTCAATCCCTCATGCGCCTTCAACTACGCCATATCCATGGTCCCCGTCGAGGAGCAGGAGACAGAAGAGCTCAGGAGTTTTCGTGAAAACTGGAAAAAGGAAGTACGTGAAAAGCAAAGGTCACAGCAACCGTCGCAGCAAGACCCCGGGCATCCCACTGTTCCTCCCATACAGACATCCGCTTCCGAAGTAGACCACCCGCATCCACTACAGTCTCACGACGATGCACTCGAGGTGTATATCCAGGCCGTGAGACATGAACAAGCAGGCGAACTCGACGAAGCGTTGCGACTATATCGGCAGGCTTTCCGTAAGAATCCTGGTGTCGACAGGATTCACTACCTCGGAGAGCAAGAGCAAAGGGCAGCTCGAGCTCAAGAGGCATCTACCCTTGCCGTGACGTCTGTTGGCCCAGAAACAGAGAAGACGGTGAACGCTTTCGGTCCTGGAGGAATCACACGTGACGGAGCACAAACACATTCGAAACTCGCGTCTTCCACTGCTCATCATCCAGACCAACATGTATCTGGTGTCATCGCGCGTATCGTGGCAGAATTTCCGGAAGCACTCTGTTTCGAACCCGAGGACGAGAAAGCCCCATCGTTTCTCCAGTGGTTTCCAGACGAACTCTTGGTCCACATTCTTAGGTACTTAGGCACCATGGCAATCGAACGTTTCGCTTGTGTTAGCAGAAAGGCAAGAGTAATTACACTTGACGCTTCTATTTGGAGGTTAGGCCTCCCACTTTTATCTATTTCAATCATCTGTGCCATTGAACCGGCTCGTGCTGAACTGGTTTTTGCACGGTGTTGAAATAAGCTGTGCGGTTCTCATCGAGCATGTTTTCTAGGTCATTCGTAGAGACCGTATACAAACCTCCGCAAATTTCGCCAGACGACATTCTCGACGACATTGTGGACAATTATTCCTCGGATTATCGCCGCGTGTACATAGAGCAGCCACGCGTACGATTAGACGGCGTGTACATCGCGGTATGCCATTACATGTACTTGACCGCCAAATTAGTGCCTTTCCGTACCATTCATTCATAACTTCCAGACGCCACGGGCTGAGCGAGAATGCTTGGGTTAATGTCGGTTGGGATCAATTGTATCTTCATCTAAGTTAATGAGCTGACAAAACGCAGATAAGTCACCTTATCACGTACCATCGCTATTTGTACGTATCTATAGTATGGAATTCAATCGTTCGCTGACTCATTTACACAGGCGATTCTACCCTAACGGGCAAGTTATATCGCTCCTCGCAAACGAGGAGCACGAGCCTCAACACGTGATCACTATGCTACGGCCAACACTCCGTATGAAGGTGCGGACTAAACTAATATCCTGCCACCTTGTGCTTATTTTCTATTTTTAGGGTTTCTACATTGGCACCTGGAAATTAACCGGAGTAAAGGTGCACATCTCGAACCTGGTGGATCCGTCCAACCCTGACGCTCGGTACTCGTTTCAAATGACTCTGACACTACGGTCACGCCCATTGGGCCGCTGGAATAAATTAGACTTCGACGAGTACGAGTCCGTGAATATAGAAGATGGGGAGGCGACGCGTTTGGGGCTGAAGAACGAGAGGCCGTTTTGGTTCTCTAAGGTCCGGTCATACAGTAGCAGGATGGATTAGATAGATATTATTGTCGGATCGCCGCGGGATGGATGGTATAGACATGCGTTTTTTTTCTTTTTTTTCTGCAGACGCCGCGGTGTAGTGGAACAAGCAATGCGGACCAATCACACGTCGAATCGGGATTTTTTTTTGGGTGAACCTAATTCGGCAAGTAGTACAGCTCGCACCGAGTCGCCACTTGCGCTCAGCACAACTTTGTTTCCCCCGCGTCGTGGACGCCTAGGCAACCCGCCACGGGCATTGCCCTGCACCCCCGCAGGATACAATATTCTTCGCCTCCAGTGCGTGTAGACTTTTGTTTCCTTTCATCTCGACCACATTCATTGCCACGTTCCTGTCTTTCATCAAGCCACCTGAGACTCCTGCTTTCCATTCACGCACTTTCTCCTATCCATTTAATACTGCTGCGACACTAATCGCCTAGACCATTCGACCGTTCTCCTGTTATGCATCCAGTTCTCCTCCTAGACGAGGTTCTCAGGATAGTCCTCGACAATATAGACAACGACTTTAATCGTTCATCGGTTCTCAAAACTTTCTATCGTATAGCTACAGTTTGCCGGGCCTGGAAGGACCCCGCCTTAGACTATTTGTGGGCATCCCTTGCTTCAGTGGACCCCTTGCTCGCTCTTCTTCCGAAACATGTGAGCGAACACCCGTGAACGTTAGTGGCATGCCTGACGATCCAGCGCTATAGGACGCGTTATTACACGGACCTATTTCCCCCGATGCTCTCGCCCTATTCCATGCCTACGCTTCGCGGGTCCGACACGTGGGCCAAAATTCGTATTCCCTATCAAAGCTCAAGCTCTGTTCCTGTATTGTAGATGCAACCTCCTCTGCAAATACTCTCCTTCCTTCGCTTCGTTCCGTGCGCCTGGTCCTTAAGGACGCGACCAGTCAACAATCTCCCCTCACGTTGTATTTGTCACGAAACCTGCGAAGCGTCGACGTTGACGTTGGCTTTCGTTCGAGCAAGAAATCGTTGGGACAACACGAAGCACTGCGGGCGTATCTCGATGCCGTGGCGCACATCTCGAGCCATTTGAGACATTTACGTTTACGGGGCCAGCTACCTGACCGAGTTATCAACTCTGTTGCGTCCATGCGCGATCTTCGCTCGCTTTATCTATGCGGTGGCTCCCACCTCATGCCACGTACGCTTGCATCCATCGCGGGCTTCCCGAACCTAGAAGATTTGCGCGTACAGCTAGATTGTATAAATACAGCCGACCTGGCTGAAGCACTGGATTCCGCCAGTTCTAATACCACACTCTTCCCCTCCCTTCGAAACCTCCGAATCCGCACGTCGCCGGCAGCCGCAGAGGCATATTTCACGCATCTCCCAGCGGGAAAACTGCGCACGTTGTACCTGGAGTCCGACCTCAAGCCGCGCTCCATCGATTCCTGGACACCCACGCTTGCCGTCCTCGCCGAACGGACACACGCCTCCCTGACGGACATGTCCTTCGAAGTCCTCACCAGCTTCTGCGAGGCCTTCGACCACGTCGCCTTCCCGCCCAAACTTCATCTCACGCTCGACACGCTCGCCCCACTCGCGCGCCTCATCCACCTCCGTCGCTTCGTACTCGAAGCATCCGTCCCGCCTGACCTCGGCGATGCGGACCTCGCGTCCGTCTCGTGCTGGTGGCCCGAAATCGAGGAGCTCTCCCTCTGGTCGCGTCCTGTCGAAGTCTTCGATTTTCCCGCGTACTTCACCACGCAGCCCCGCGCGACACCCGCCAGCCTCGCGACACTCGCCGCCCAGTGCCCGCGTCTGCGGCGCCTCGGTCTACCGATGGACGTTGCAGTGCTACCCCCGCCTGCCCACCCGCCGCAGACCATACCCTCCCACGCGACGCTCGTTCAACTGACGATCGGGTGCGTGCGCGTGGGTAAGACGATCGACCCCACTGGTGTGGCGGAGTGCATATACCGCGCTTTCCCGGCTCTGGAAGAGATCGAGTTTGACTGTGGCGACGATACGTCGTGGACGGACGTCCTCGAGTATTACTCCGCTCTTGCCTCCCGCAGGTTACCGCCTTAGAGTTCTTTGTTTCCCAGAAAAACTTTCACTGCTTCTACTGAACTAATATTTTTCACACATAGATATAGACATATAGACCTGGGAGGATCTGACGCCCGATTACCTTACGGAAGTTTAATTTCCCCTACTGTAACTTGTTTACCTGGCTTTGCTGGCTCGGTACACGTTCACCTTGATGTAGTAGGTTTCCTTATCCTGAGAAACCTCTTACCCTGTAACAGCGCATCTTCTAAGCCATTGGACCATATTGAACCACGATACATAATGTGTCACAAACTGTCGCCGAAGAAAATTCTTGGTGCAGGTACCATGTAAGAAGACACGGTCCACTCTATGGGTATAGCTGTCATATTGCCTACCCCTACGCACTTACGATGCGATGCATACTCCCTTCAGATCCACGCTCGTATTTGTGACTGGATACAAGTGGTCGTGAACGGTCTTCGATACCAGTGTAGGCCTTTAGGCTCCATCATCCGGACACGCCGAATTGTCGTTCTCATTCAAACAGAAGTTTCAACTGGCTTTTATGAAAAGCATATGAACGGTTCATCGTAGTATATTACACTACCCAATACATGCACCTCCAACCATCTCGCGTTAACACTGTACAGGACGCTCTGGCCAACGTGGGTTGCCTACCCTAGATCCCAATCTCTCGGTAATTGCTAACTTAATGATACGCAAGGATCCCAGATTACCTATATATATAAAAAGTGATCGAATGCAGTGTTGTACGTGATCGCGCACTCTTAGGCAGAAGATCTAGTCCCAAAATGGCCTTCATAATGGCTTGCCTGGGGCTGGGGCGGACAATCAGCTCCTTGGCATTCGTCGTGATATGCCAAAATGCGTCCAAGAGATCTTTAGTGCCCAAAATCGTTTGTGTACCGTATGGTTCCCCAGGGATGGTCCTAGAGGAGGCGACATCAGCACGCAATGGGAGCAGAACCGAGAAGAGCTTACGGTATTGCTTCAATTGGGCCAGAATGGGACGCAGCCTATTACGATTGTCAACCAAGTACCTTTGATTCAATATCGTGTCTCCCGCACCTCTCGCCTCATCTCGATCAACGTGATGCGAGTGTCCAATGACAACTCGGCCTACAGGAAGATATGTAAGTCGATTGACACAAATACCAAAGTTGAAGCACGAACATGGAAAGCTTGAAGAACGTTAGATAACTCTACGTCGCATTGCTTGATCTTCGTTAACAGATCCTTCCAAAGAAGGAACCCTTTGAAGCCCTTTCTCTTCGAGCACTTCTTCAGCACCCGCCCGATCCTATCCAATTCTCTGGTCCTTTTTGTCAGATCGTGAGACTCGGGGACTGCGTAGTCACGGAAGAGACGAACCTTTGAAGAGAAACCAGAATACCCCGCAAACTAGCTGGCAGGTCTTCCTCACTGAGGTTATACTTTTCACACAGATTGACAATGATCTTCGCGATTCTAGCGAGTTTGTGCATCACTATTTCGCACTCTTGTTTGTATTGCTTCACTTCCTGGAGACGCACTCGTCAGAAAGTTGTCAGAAGGAATGTGTGCAACACATACATCCCGCATGGTGAACGCTTGAAGCAGGAGACTCGCGATGGGGGCGATAAATGGGAGGTTGGTTGCTAAGGAACTCCCCTCTTGGAGAACTGCAAGCGACGTTTGAATCGCATTCATCGCAATATCATCATGCGTGTCGATGGGCGAGGCTGGATCAGAGACAACAGCGGTAACACCTAGCCAAAAACGATCAGCAAATAATAATAATGGTTCCTAGGCAATACTTACGGCTGGAGATTGATCGTCAGAAGTTGCAGGACGAGTCGTACGCCTCCTTTTCCTGAGAGAGAGCGATTTGAACGGCTTCGACAACATTGGGTGGGGTAGTAACGGTGAGGCGGTAAGGTGTGAATACCTCCTAGCCTAACCGTAAGAACAGCCCCAGCGAACCAGAAGAGCGTGGTGATAAGCAGGCGGTAGCCGCCCGTCGGCGGATTCCCAAGGACATCGCCTCAAAAAGACACATGTCAATAAGTCCTCGTTTTGTTCTTGCAAAATGTCGTTTATGGAACGGCTCCCGGGGAAGTGGACAGCCTGTAATGCATAAAGTTTAGATCCTATAACCGTAGAAGCTGCGGGTATGCGTCTAGCAGCTCAGAGGGAAGGTCGATGAGTAGTTGGTGCAAGCAACAGACGTATGGAGTGTTGCTGGCAGTCTGGTCCGATAGTATGACTGCCAAGCTCTTGGTCGCGCTCTGAGAGCACTGCACACTACAGTACCGCGGTATAAGTCGTCGATACTGTCAGCGTCCCAGCCTGCGGAAGTTATGCTGGGTCAAGTTATTCTAGGTGTCGCTATGATCTTCTACAATAAGAAGACGCAACATATTCCATGTCGTGCCTTTGTCGTCACACTAAGGTGTGCTTAGCTACCTTCTCAACCAGAACGTTTGTGACCAAGTCGCGTCACGTGTCTCACCTTGCGTAAACCTCCGCGCTGTTGACCATTCTCATTCGAAGGTGCTCAGAAGATACGAAACCTCTCTTATGTCCTGCGTATGTGTGCGTCCCCACTTATTCCCACTGCCGAGGAAGAACACTACTGTGATGGCTTTCGTGCCAAAGAGTCCCGCAAGAATAGAATTACAGCATCGCGAGCACGAAAATCCGTGGATGCTAGTACATGCATGGCATGCCTCGAACTATGCTACAGGGGGCTTGGAGCCGGGCTGGAACGTGTACGTCAAGCCGCATTTGCCACAATACTGACGGTCTTGGTGGAATGACATCTAGAGAAAACCCGTATAAACAAGACGTTGACAGTCCGAACGTATATACACCTACGAAGACACCAGCTCCGCAAGTCGGGGTCGGGCATTCGCGACGAAGACGTTTGATCTTGCCATCAGATTCGACCTTGTAATATTTCAAGATAGCCATCTTGACCTTCTTGCGCTTATGCTTGATCTTCTTAGGAGTCTGTGCACGTATCATAGTTTTATCAGAAGTATCAAACAAGATGCGCAGCCGAATCGTACGTTGTAAGTCTTTTTCTTGCGTTTCTTTCCTCCACCACGCAGACGGAGGACAAGATGAAGGGTAGACTCCTTCTGAATGTTATAGTCGCTAAGAGTCCGACCGTCCTCGAGTTGTTTTCCAGCGAAGATTAGACGCTGTTGATCGGGAGGAATTCTGGTGCAAATCGTCTCGATGAAAGTTTAGGCAAGCGCAAGGAATGCGGAGCTCACCCCTCTTTGTCTTGAATCTTGGCCTTGACATTGTCGATAGTGTCAGAAGACTCCACCTCGAGGGTGATGGTTTTTCCGGTGAGACTATAATGTGTAGATACATTAGTTTAGAGGAGATATCTTCGAAATCAGGACCCACGTTTTAACAAAGATCTGCATCTTGTACTGAAATCATAATCAGTGAGGGTACAATAGAGGACGGGGAACATGCTAACCGGACGCCTCTATCTATCCAGCGACCTTGGCGGTGGAGTCTTCGATGAGGCAAGCCGGTCTTTGGATGAGAGAAGAGAAGAAGAGAATCTACAGTTGACTTGGGTTATTGTCGATGGACTGTGCGTGGGAATATAATAAGGTTTCCTCGGGTAAAGCCGAGTTAACCAGAGCGCGTCCAACGCGACGCGTTGTCCTTGACGCGTCCTCTCTTCCTACACATCGACTATCTCACTCCTATAACACGCCTTCGGAGATGGACAGTGACGAGGATATGCACCAAGTTGACTCTGATCTTCCGTCTTTTCCATTATTAGACAAAGGCAAAGGCAAGGCTGTCCTTCATGATGAATCGGAGGATACGACAATGGGAAAGGATGATACACTTCCTTGGTATATGAGGTCCTCCTGCAATGAAAATTTCGACCAACAAAGAGTGTATACAGGGTAGAGAAATACAGGCCAGTAACACTGGATGATGTTGTCTCCCACAAGGACATAACTGGCACTAGTCAGTCTTGCAATCTCTGTTGTTGTTCATTTGGCTTATTCTGAGCCAGTCGAAAGGTTTATTGAAAAGAACAGATTGCCTCATCTACTTTTCTATGGTCCGCCTGGCACTGGAAAGACGTCAACGATCATTGCCGTAGCCAGGCGAATATATGGTCCCACATTTCGCAAACAAATTCTCGAGGTGGGACCCTGCCCTCTCCACAGGACCTGGTTTGAGCGCTAACCTTCATCAGCTCAACGCCTCTGATGATAGAGGCATTGACGTTGTCCGTGAGCAGATAAAGCAGTTCGCGGAGACGCGCACCCTTTTCGCCAAAGGGTTTAAGCTCATCATACTGGACGAGGCGGACATGATGACTACCGCTGCCCAAGCCGCACTTCGTCGCATCATCGAACAGTACACGAAGAATGTCCGGTTTTGTATCATTTGCAACTATGTCAACAAGATTACACCAGCCATTCAAAGTCGCTGTACGCGTTTCCGGTTTTCCCCATTACCCATAGTTGAAGTCGAAAAGCGGCTGAATCACGTCGTGGAGGCTGAAAGGTGCGGCTTCTTAACCGTACACTGTCTCACTTGTTGACCCGTCAACGCAGTGTTAACCTTGCTGATGATGGGAAAGCGGCTCTGCTTAAGCTGTCCAAAGGAGATATGCGCCGTGCTCTGAACGTACTGCAAGCGTGTCACGCGGCCTACGATAGGATAGGAGAGACTGAAATCTATACCTGCACCGGAAGCCCACATCCGTCAGATATCGAGGCGATTGTGGATTCGATGACGTGTGAAGAGTTCACAGTCTCTCATCAGAGTGGGCACTCTCATTTCATGCTCAGGCCACGAAACTCACAATGTGGGCAGAGATCAATGCGCTCAAGATCGACAGAGGCCTGGCCCTTCAAGACTTACTGGCAGGAGCATATGAATACATAGATACGATGGAATTTCCTCCAGCTGCGCGAGTCTATCTCCTGGATCAACTTGCAACAACTGAGTCAGTTACGTTCTGCCCGCGCACCCACTTTGCTCACGAAATGACAGATATCGGCTGTCTGCGGGAGCAGATGAAAAAATACAACTGACTGCACTCTTGGGTGCATTCAAAAATGCAGCTGAGCTGGTAGCGAAAGCAAAGTCAAAGGAGTAGTGCCAGACATGTTAGAGCCTTATTCACTACATTTCAAATAGTACTTTATATCTGATCTGGCTCGGAGGTGAAAGAAGAGAAAAGTAGTGAAAGTGAATACGTCACGCGGCTCACGGCCCGCGGGCGAATGTTGTCTGCCTCGCTTCAGGCCATGCGCGGTACGCATGATCCATGGCGTTCCCAATACCCTCCCACTTACCACGTAAGGTGGCGCCTCAGGACTCCTCATCACAAATTCTCTCAAAGATATCCTCGGCGAGTTCCAAATCCCTAAGTGCAGAGGTTGCAGCGTCCTGGGTCGCAGAGTTGGACCAGGCCATCCTCGAGTCCAAGGAGCGTCCCGCGTTTGATTTCTCCAAGCCATGTACTGACTTTTCCACAGGCCAAAATTCACGAGCGGATAAATGCCGACCTTCCACTGTTCGAGCATCAGCTTGCATCTTCGGAGGCAGTGCAAGAGCGTTTCGCCGCGCTTACAGTTAATGTGGATGAGCTCAACGATGCTGTGTCGCATCCAGAGGTAGTGATGGCCCTAGTCTTTCTACACTAAGACGTCTAACCATTTCGCAAAGCTGGGCATTATACCCACCCTTGTTCATGCTCTGTCAACACATGCCGCGTTAGCCCAACGAGCTCAGGACACCGAGACCACACTTGACGAGATGGAGCGCCTCCTAAATTGCCGAGAAGAATTCGACAACCTTATTAGTCTCGCGAACGAAGGAAAGCTTGCTGAAGCTGTGCAGGCCTCGACGCGTCTACAAAATCTACTCGATGCTGCGCCGCCTACCTTGAAAGAGGCAGAAGTATTTTCAAGCCTGAAGGTACGTCCGTGTCTATACGTGTTCAACGTGGTTGATCGATGATTTCTGTCTAGGTTGCATTCAGAACAGCGAGGGACCGCGTAGAAGAGCAACTTGCTGACGCATATTCAAGGAGTGTGGTGCTTTCCCCTAACGAACTTATCATTCGGCCCTCAGTACAAGGTGGGCGTGTCATAGCGTGTGCTACCGGAGGTGCCTTACTTTGCTTTCAGTGCGCGACTCCGACACCGTGCTGGACTTAACGTCTATACTTTCCTCCTGTTCCGCGGCGTCCCTCTCGGAGCACCTCGCCGTGCTTCGCCGCGACATTGATGCTTACTACATCCGTCACCTTCTCTCTCAACCTGCTTCCCTCACCCACTCATTTGCAAAGGATGTCTCCGGGGTATCGTCACATAAGCTATCTCTCCTTTCTTTTTCATCCGCCTCCGAAGATCTGTCAACGCGTTTGGAAAACTTAATGTCTCTTCTGGACTTCCTTGATACCCACCTGTTCACCACATTACCTTCCTCGCACGCGACAAATTTCAAGAAAACACTTTGCAAGCCAGTGACTTCTGCTTTACTCCAGCGGTTTTTAATATCCCTCCTGCCGACCTCTCTTTCCGCGATGGCACTGTATCTTCGGCTTGTGAAACAGGCCGAGACTCTCGAAGAAAAGTATGTAATAGGCATGCTTGGCCAGGACCCGCGGGATCGCGAGGTCAAAACCTGGACCGATTCGGTATCCTCACATTACGAGCGGAAGCGAAGGGCACAAATACTGGAGGGTGCGAGGCAGATGATTCTACGTGAAGACGACCGTGCGCAGATACGCGTTGAAGTTGATTTACCGAACGTCGCCCCACCACCAAGTTCTACCCAAGCTACACAGGGTTCAGGATCGGGCTCGGAGGGAGCTTGGGACGTTAGCGACGACGCGTGGGGTTTGGAAGGGGAAGAAAGTGGGGACACCGACATTTTAGGCTCCGCCATTGAGGAAGAAGATGCGTGGGGCTTTGATGACGCGCCTGCCGAGCGTGATACAACAGAACCTGATGTTCCACCAGCACCGCCTCTTTCGAAAGATACGACCGCCAAGCCAGACTCGGTACCTCCTGCAGACGACTCCGCGTGGGGCTGGGATGACAAGGACGACAACCCGGATGAAACTGCCTCTCCCCTAGCGTCGTCCTCGGGTAATAGTGCCGACTTGGACGATGACCCTTGGGGAGAATCTCCTAAATCTTCCCCGGAACGACGCACGCTTGTTTCCACGCACAAGCCCGCTAGTCGTCTCGAGAAGCTGGCTAACAAGGCAAAGGCGAAAGCTGCATCACCGCAAAGCATGGGCTCACCAGTGGCCGCCACTCGACACCCGCTCCCGACATTGGCTAGGTCAAACAAGCCCGCTGCGATAGGCGAGGCCACTCTCAAGGGCAAGGAACCTCTTAAATCGGTGCGTCGCGTAGAGACCTACACCGTCACGAAGCGCACGCAGGAACTTGCCGATATGGTTGACGCTATTCTACATGAAGGCGAAGAATTCACATCCACAACAATTTTTGGTTTCAACGCGTCCGCGACGCAATCACGAGGGTCCGTGATACTGCAGACAGGACCCGCTGTGTTTGATCTATTCCGAGCACTCTATACCGCCAAGTTTGACCAGCAATCTTCCGAGCTAAGGGCCATGGTGTTCGCAAATGATTGTGTATACGCACGTGGAAGGGTGCTACGCGCCACGGAACAGTGCTCGAACAGTGCCAAAGATGGGCTTCTTGAGACAGCAAACTCTTTGGAATCATTGGGAACGAAGTGGTTCGACCGGAGTGTTGTAAGTGCTCTTTGATATTTTCGATTACATTTCATGCTCAATTGAGCGTCACCTTCAGGAGATACAACAGGACTTGGTGGCAAGTAATCTGAAAAGAGCCGATGGCTTCATCGGTACGGCTGACCAGGAGCGTTTCGATGAATGCGAGGAGGCCGTAATGAGTATTCTTTCACAAGTGCGTAAGGTAGCGAAACAATGGGGGGTGAGTGACCTAGTTCACCTGTGGCCGTCATTCGTTTCGACCCGATCGATATAGGGGGTACTGGGTAGAACGAAGTACTTTGACGCACTCGGGTCCCTCGTGAACTTCACCCTCATGCGTATTTTGGGCGACATCCTTGCACTTCCAGACATCACCGAAGTTGAATCTCATCGTCTGAGCGAGCTCTGTCGAATATTGAACGCCCTTGAAGGGTTGTTCATTGAAGATCCCGAACAGGTGCGTGGCTTCATGTCTGCTTTCTTTCATATTGTACCCACTAGAATGTAGCCTTCTTTCGTCGTGGCATGTGTCCCCGCATGGCTCAAGTTTTCCTATCTGTCTGAGCTTCTGGTATGTTGTCCTCGGCGCGCACAAACTGGCTTGAACTGATTTCTGTGTAGGAAGCCTCTCTAGCCGACATTAGCTACCTCTTCGACGAAGGTGCTCTTGTCGACTACGAGACAGAAGAACTAGTCAAACTCGTGCGCGCCCTTTTTGCAGATACGCCTCAACGCGCAAATATGATCAACAAGTTGATCGCTGGTCATGCTCACTCGCCATGATATCTTGGCCTCGCCAATGTACCGATTCATCGACTTATCATTGCTCGCGGGGGAACGGCCAACGATATCCTCACAAGTCATAGGGAGACGAGACTCACGACGTGTGTGTAGGATGGGTTATTCACTTGCAGGGCGCCAGAAAGGTGCTTCAGAACTTGGTGGAGGAGTGTGCGCATGGTGGCTGTATGGACTAGAGTAGAATGGACTCAGATACTCGGCATTAGTCATCAGTAGCAGGCGCCTGTGTGACAACAGTGGCAAACAACATCTGATCTCTTTTCTTCCCTCGTTGGAGCGCCCAACTCGGTCCAGGCTAACCGTTGTGTAGCAAGCGCATAAATGTCCTCATTAGAGGTACGCAGCTGTCCCATATTATCGATAACGCGGTACGGGCTGATCGTCATGACTCGATAGGAGTTTGAGAATGCCCTCAAGGATGTGGTGTCGACAAAGCGAGTGTCGGCTTCCAAGATGAACAGGTTGAGCGACGTTGCGAAAAGGTGCTTTGAGGTGTGTACTGATTCCCTCCATGGTTCTTCCCGTGGCCCTTCCTTCGACTCAGTTCTCGTAACTACCTGCTCCGTCCTTGCCGGATGTATGCTGACCTTTCCTCCTCCCACTTTCCCACTTTCAGTATGATGCGCAGATGGTATCCACGTTGTACCGTACGCACAAAGCTCTGCAACCTCAGTTTAAGGTGCCCAGTCTGTACGCATTCGACGCGTTGGCACGGGCAGCTCGCAACCATGCAACTAAGCACGGGTTCGCTGGTGACTCTCTGCCTGGCAACAGTGCGACCTTCCTGCTTAAACTGGAAGCCATCTTGGAGGGCTTATTTCGGGACATGATGGGCTCCGATGTGCCGGAAGGCAAGGTCAGTAAAACACATACAGTTACTCTCCTTATCACACTTGGGAGAATCTCTTGTGTTAGTTGTCACCCCTTTCACGGGACGTTGGGTAGGTCTTTCAAGGCAAGTATGGCAGGCGCATTGCGCCATATAGCGCATGCATGCCTGCCATTAGATGGCACCTTTCCAATCTGAGCACCCTGAATCCCGGGTTGCACACTTCGTAGCTCGTTATAATGAACGCGTCACAAGATCCATCGCTGCCCTGACGATATGATGTTACGCATGGTCCATAGTTTTCGTTTCTTTTCTCTGACGCCCAGGCGAATGGACGAGGGTTCTGACTACTCGCTGTGGTACTACAAATTTCAGGAAAAGACGAAGAAGATTCTCGATATCTGGACCAAATCGGCTACTTTCCCACCCGCTGTGTTGACGAGATTGGAGAACGTGCTGAAGGGTGATGACGCTCCAGGTGCTTATCTTGTCTCGATTTCATGTTCGCTAAGTATTTCCTGCAATCCCAATTATGCGCTTTTGGAAAGTGAGAGAAACGGCGAATGTCTGATTTGTTTCGTGCTAGTTCCCGCACCAGTATTGGACGCCGTAATCGAGCCCGTGATGCACTCGGCGTCTCCACAAGCGGCTCTGAATATGCCTGAGACACCCACAAATCCAGCCAGTCAGGCTGCTTCTGTACAGGCGGCACTGCTTGCCCTTCTCTCACAAGCCAGGAATGTCCCAATATCGGCGTGAGTCATTGGTGCTGTAAATACATTGGGTTAAGCTAACAACCTCCAAGCCAAACAACAACAAATAACATTCAGCCCACACAAGTGCCACTGCCACAGCTGGATGCAAATCAATTAAAATTATTTCAACAATTAACTCAGACGGTTAATCCCCCTGAGATAACGACACCCCCAATTCAGACATCACTCTCACCACCGCCAGCGCCATCAGTAACTTCTCTCGACATCACCGCAGGCCCGTCCCATCAACCAATATACTGGAATCAACCACCAGGACCACAGGATAAGCCGTGGGATGTTGGCCGTAACTATCCAATATCCTCCGTCGAGGAGAGTGACCATCACAGTCCCAGAGGCAGATTTAGAGGAGGTTTCCGGTCTCGTGGCCGCGGGCGGTTCGGTGATCGCGATCGCGAAGGCTTTCGGGACCGATTTTACGACCGAGCTCGCAGCCCCGGCTCTGCGCAAGGGCGAAGGAGTCGGTCGAAGAGTCCGACTCGAAGTAGATACGCGGGCGGCCGAAGAGATGTAAAGCCATACAGTCCTCCACATAGGCCGTCCGTTGCAGACCAAACGGATAATTACCCTCCCTCATCTTCACATCCCGGCGTGGACGAGTTCGGCCGCGAAATCAGGCCGTCGTCCGAGGACGACAGGAGTATGACACCTGATGATCTTAAACAAGGCCCAGCGGCACAGTCACCGCCGCCAGCCGCATCCGTCGTTGGGTTCACATCGGCCCCCGCCGTAGACCCGACGTCAGTGTCAAGCAACCGCGAAACTCCGACGACCGTCCCTTCCCAGACTGCTGTCGCAGCGGGCGGTGGATCCGACGAACCTCACCACCAAGACGCAAGCGAAGCGGGGCTGCAGTCTTTCGACTACACGAATTTCGATCCGACCTCGCCAGCTTCGTGGGACTCTCTGGGCAAAGCTTGGGCCGCTACGAATGGGCGTTCGCCGACGCAGGAGGAGCTGATGATGTTCGTCATGGAATTCACGATTGGCATGGTGAGCCAGGCACCTCCCACCAGCGCGCCACCGGTGCAGCAGGGGATTCCACAAACCGGACACGGGTGGATGGGGGAACATCGTGGCGGGCCGCCGCGGGGTAGGGGGGCATTTAGGGCTCGAGGCAGCCGGGGGGGATTCGCCGGAGGGGGTCAGAAACGGTGGGATGTCGGGAGCGATGCTTACGCGGAGACTACGGACGCGATCGTCCTAGGGGAACACACCAATAACCAAAATGGCTTCGGCTGGCCACAAGACAGCCACGAGCAGGCGATGGCGAGTCCGGATGGCGATGGTGACGGCGACGGCGAACAGTCGGGGGGCGGGAGTACTGCGGGCGGTCGGATGCAGAAGGTAGGGGAGAACTGGGTGTTTGTCAGAGACGATGGTTCTTCGTAGTCAGGCGCGGGGCTTTACGATTATGCTCGTCCGTTACCGCGGATGAGACCGGGTAGGGATTCGAATGGACACGCTCAATCCGAGGTGGCGATACGTGGCTTTCTGCGACGAAACCCCTTCGGATCGGCACAAACCACCTGAACCTGAATTACAAACGTGCGCAAGAGCTTTTAAACACAGCGTTGGTGATGCGGTAAATACCATTGGATAATGGCGCTGAGTGCGTGAGTTGACATACTGTACTTGAAAATTTGATGAATGGTGCGCTCTATGAGATGATTCAAAGACCTCACAACCCACAGGGTGAGACGGCGTTCGTGGGAGTATTCCATTTTTAACCCACTCTGTACAATTGAATACAGTAGCGGAGCGGACATCCTAAAAGTTGCAACGCAAGAACGAAGATCGTCAGGCCATCAGGTACCGTAATTGAATACCTATTCCCGCAAGGACCTGGCATGCGAAACGGAACCATGTTCGAGTCCGTCGTTTGAAATACGCCATCATTTCGACGGGTTCAGTGTGCGAATCAAGATACACATTCGAGTACAGACGTTTCTGGCATAGTAATATGCGACAAAAAAGCAGGGTGTTTCGATTAGAGATGCAGCACAACACGCTCTAGATAAATGTAGATCCAGCTTCACACCGTATCGAAGTCCGCCCCGCCGGGGACGAGATTGTAGTCGTTGTCTGTTGACCTATGGGATACGCTGCTGGCTACGAGCCTTGGGCATCCCATAGTCTCTGCTGAGAAACTGGCGGCAGAGAAGGGGTTGGGCCAGTATAAAAGGTAACAAATTGTTCCGGAGAGAATACCGATAACACTCCCAACAATCACGTCTTCCTTGTGGTGGCGCTTCGGTAACAATCAGCCTTGCGAAGCGGGGCAAGCAGGGGAGCAACACACATAATCCTCCACACGGGTGACGGCAACCCAGGTGGAGAAAGCCAGCGGCAATAGGACAAGCATTAAGCGAGCAAGTCGGCTATTGAGTAAGGAGCCGGGATATGGAGAGACCTTGAAACATAGAGCTGCCGTTTTGCCTGCCAAAAACAAGGCGGTAAAGGTCATCCCGACAAAGGCCGTGGACGAATGGCCAGAGGGAAATGACCGGCGACCTTCGATGATGTGGTGGATGTTACTGTATTGGGTGAGCGACGATATTGTAGAAATAATTCTCGTACAAACCCGGTGCAAATTTGTTGTGAGGCGTCCCATTGGCATCGTGCTAGAAAGTCAGGGCGAAGTCGACCTGGGAAGCAAATGTAGCAACAAGCATCGTTTATTGAACGTCCTCGGACTTACCAACACGGTTTTTCAGGGCTTCCGTGGCCAAATGGCTCAAAGCCCTACATGCGATCAGCGTACTGAGACCGGGAAATCCAGTTGTAAGACTAACTTCCCAGCACATGCTGCAAGCAAACCATGGTGAATTTCGTACACTGAGCTCCTGTAGCCGCCAATGAAGACAGCAAGTGCAATGGGCACCAGTGAAGTAATGAGGACGGTTGTCCATGATGAAATTCTGGCAATTTGGCTCGCATAAGTGTTCTGAATCAGGTTCGACACGATAAGGTACTTACTGCTCAGAAGTGTGTGGATGTTGAATTAGGGGATCGTTGGGAGAGAAATCCCTCTCGAAGACTGGCTGGGTATAAATAAGCAAAGAGAGCAGAAATAACACTGTTACGACAACCCTACGAAATATTATCTTGTTAGAAGACCTTTTTGGTAAAGATAAAGCTGAAACTTGCCAATCGACGATATAGGAACTATCGAACCAAGAGAAGGAATCTTCTCCATAAAGTTCCTTTATCTTGTACTTCACTCGGAGGAAATGATCGGCCATTCAGAGATAGGCCACCGGCGTGATGGACTCTGTGAACGCTGCCTCATGCGACGGTGCGACCTGCAGGGCATACCCTATTTCAAGGTTAGGGTTGTGACCATGGAGTCATACTAACGTGACAGAGCGCGGTCGTGACGGAGGAATCAACGCGTCGCGTGATATTGACTCATCCAAACTTTAAGGCATCGACCCACCTTCTCTCTCACACCCCATACCCATTACCATTACCATCACCGTCACACTTCCCTACCATGCCTACCGTTAAAGATAAAATGAAGCAAAAGAAACTATCTTCGTTCTTCAGCAAACCGCGATCTGACCCTGCTGAGGAAGAGACAGAAGGTGCCTCTACAGATGAGACTACTAACATGGACGTAGACATCGACGATGAGGAGGAAGAGGAAGAAGGAGGAGGGATAACCGGGAAGAAGGAGAAGTATGTCTCCCCAGAAGACTCGTCCTTACCACCCATTTCCCGTCTACCTGACATCTTTCTCGATATCGTCTCCCGCCTGCCTGACGTGAAAACATTAGCCGAGCACATTCAAGGGCGAAAATTGCGCGTCGCGACGATGTGCTCAGGAACAGAATCCCCTCTTCTCGCTCTAAATCTCATTAGCCGTGCGATGACTGAGAAGTTTGGGAATACCATCAAAGTGGAGCACGTATTCTCCTGCGAGATCGTACCCTTCAAACAAGCTTATATCGAGCGGAACTTTCAACCACCGCTCCTTTTTAGAGATGTGTGCGAGCTTGGTGACAATTACGCGTACGTCGCGGGTGCTTCTCTGTCAACAGAGATTTCTCACGATAATATAGTTACACCGCCTATGGTGCCAAAGCGTATGTCCCCGGTAATGTTGACATCCTCATCGCCGGTACATCTTGCGTCGACTTCTCTAATCTCAACAATGAGAAAAAGGACATCGATCAAGGAGGAGAGTCTGGTCGGACATTCCACGGTATGCTGAACTGGGTCAAGAAACACCGTCCTCCAGTTGTGATCTTGGAGAACGTGTGCAGCGCACCTTGGCAAGCCGTTGTTAAGAAATTCGAGGAGGCCAAGTACAGCGCAAAGTCAATCCGGTTAGACACGAAGGCGTATTATGTGCCTCATACACGGACGCGTGGCTACATGATGGCCGTCAACGCACAGTCGTCCAGCATTCCAACCAAGTGGGTGGAACACATGGCTACCATGAAACGCGATGCGTCTTGCACTCTGGACGCGTTTTTACTGCCTTCGGACGATCCTCGTATCCATCAAGCTCGGGAGAAACTCGTCCAAGAGAGTTATAATGCTCTGGACCGGAAAACGGGTCGGACTGATTGGGGTCGATGCGAGTCTCGTCACCAGCGCACTCGCTTGGAGGAGGCACTCGGTTCGAAACGGCCACTGACGAACTGGGACGAAGGTGTGCATTCTTGCCTTTTTGACATGATGACATGACCACCTAACCTTTTGCAAGGCGGTGCTGTCAAGATGCTTGACTACGGCTGGGCAGATTGGGTCTCTGGACAGGTCGAGCGTGTTTGGGATCTCATGGATATCTCGTTACTTCGATCAGCTGTTTTAGGCGTTGACCCCGCGTATAAAAGGTATTTTCGTGTATTTTCTTGATGTAGCCTCTGACTTGTATTTTTTTTTCACAGCCAAGTGTGGAACTTATCTCAGAATGTGGATCGCTCGATTGGGTCGGGTCGTGTTGGCATTTCGCCCTGTCTTACTCCCTCTATGATTCCCTATATCACTAACCGCGGAGGACCCATGGTCGGGCTAGAAGCTCTCCACTTACAAGGCCTTCCTATTGACGAGCTGTTGTTGACTCGGGAAACTGAGGATCAACTCGCCGACTTGGCCGGTAACGCTATGTCCACGACGGTTGTCGGGACCACTGTCCTTGTTGCCCTGGTTCTTTCGATGAAATACTTGACGCCGGGAAATGATAAAAGGACATACGAGGAGAAACATGGCACACGCATTGTTGAGGAGGACGAAGACGTCATGGAAGTCGAAGCGCCCTCCGACTCTGTGCAAGATCATATCTTCGGTGAGGACCAACTTACGGAGAAACCTTTCGACCTTTCCAAGATCACTGCCCCACCCCTTCCCACCCTCTTGGAGGATGCCATGAGGAGCGTGCGCTTTTGCACGTGCGAAGGTCGGAAGGACATGACCGAGCGCGAGGTGCGCCGCTGTGATGATTGTGGTTTCACAGCCTGCATCAAATGCGGTGGTCGTCCCGAGCACAATTCGCGAACAATCGACGTCAAGTCCCACCCAAGGCTCTCTCCCTCTATTTTTGAACGCAGCCTCAAGTCTGCCCTCCCTATGTGTCTGGGCATGTCGGGTATCACGGAGGGACTACTGGGCTCTCTAAAGCAGAAATCTGGCGCAGCGATACCATCCAAACGTTGGGAAATTTGGCGCAACGCCGTCCTCGAAGCTGTTGGGCAGGAACTGCGTTTCGTCGAGCTCAAGCGCCAAGAGCTGTGGTACGTCACCTACGAGTCAACCAAGGCAGTCGCGGAACTCTGTCTTCACCCTAAACGCCCCGAGTGGTTGTTCTATGCTAAGCCGTCTCCGAGCGAGCCAGCAAATGCCGAGATCCGCAAATTGCTGATGAATCCTGCTGCTCGTCTTGCTTGCGACGGGTCACTCCTGAAGGGGAGATGGGAGGTAGCATTACCCCTTCCGACTTCCGTGGAAATCTCCATAAAGGGTGTCGGGGAACGGGTGCCTTCATGGGAGTCAAGGCTCGGTCTGCTAGATCCTAAGTTCGTTGACAGTACAATCTTCGCAGAGCTCGAAGTATCAGTTCCCCGCGATGATGTCAATCACTTCGATCGCGACATTTCCGGAACCTACGTACTCCTGGACAAATGCGGCACCGCGAATAACGCACTTCACAAGAAAACACCGACCAAGGGGGACAAGGATCTTCCTTCTCTGTATCTACTTCTCGACCCGACACGTTCTGGGAGGCCGAGCGACGATGCGTTCGTCTTCTCCACGAGCATTCGCCGCCTAGAGTACCAAGAGACACGTCCCATCTTCGCGCGTCTGCATCCATCGTGGCGGCAATCGAGCAAGGATGGCCCTCAACGTGTCTCGTGTACCATACCGCAGAAGTACGTTTTCGCAGATGGTGTCAAGCTCAAGGTGCGTTCTTCTCTTTCTGCTAAGTTGTCCACACTCAATTGGTAGCTCGCTCCCCACAGGCTTCGCAAGCTCAGGGAGCACACTACTCCGTTCCTCGTGATAACCTCCACATCCCAGTCAGTGAGGACGCCTGCAAGTCGGCAAATGCCTTGCTGGTCGCGCGTGTCCCCCTTCACTCACAAGCTGGCCCAGAGTGGCCTCGGGGTTCATGGACGGAAGTTGAACAGATCCACGAGCGCGCTACTTTCCGTGCCTTGTCGTGGCTGTTGGAGCGCATCAAGGTCGTGGACGGCCCTTTCGCCGATTGGCAAGAAGTCGAACTTCCAGAGGATCACTCAAATTGCGAACGCTGTGCCCCACTTGCCCCCTCATTACGCTGGATTAAGCAAGGGAAGAAGGCGATGGCCATCGAAGACAGCGCAGAGGCTGGCGAATATGAACGCCGTCTGAAGCGCCGTCCTGCGCCATTCGTCACCCAACTTAAGCTAGACGACAACGGCACTGGAACTGTTCGTATCGGCGTCAACGTAGCATCCTTGACCCATCGTGCTCTCGCTCGTCTTCCCACTGCAGGAAGGAAGGGTCAGCCAACACTGTCCTGGCGTTTGGACACCAACTTCAAGCCTCTTGTTAAGCTCGTCTTGCCCAAGTTCACCTTACTCAGCAATCGGCCAGACCCCGAGCATCGCCAGCCTCCTCACTTCAAAAAGTTCCCTCTTCGCGTGGAGCAGCTACGTTCGTTGCACTGGATGTTGGAGCAAGAGAAGCCCAGCGCACCGCCTTTCATTGAAGAGGAAGTCTCGGAAGCCATGCTTGAACCTCTCGGCTGGCGAGCGGAAGGGCGTGCCCAACAACCAGTATACATTCGTGGGGGTGTCCTTGCAGACCAGGTCGGTTACGGGAAGACGGCTATCACTCTTGGTTTGATCGACTGCACGCGCAAGCAAGTTGCTCGTGAGCTCGATGAAGCGACGGAAATCCCTGGCAAAATTCGCGTCAAGGCGTCTCTCGTGGTTGTCCCACCCCATCTCACGCGTCAATGGTCGACGGAAATCAAGAAGTTCGTCTCGTCAGACGCGAAGATGCAAGTTGTCACCCTCACAACCGCGTCCAATCTTAACTCCCTTACCGTCGAGGACGTCATCGATGCGGACATCATCGTTGTCGCGTCCAATCTTTTCAAGAGTTCGGTTTACCTTGCAAATCTGGAGGCCATTGCAGCAGGTGGTGCTCTTCCAGCTTCGGATGGTCGGTATTTCAACGCGCGTCTTGATGCTGCTCTGGATACCTTGAAAGAACAAGTCGACCGACTGCGTGAAGAAGGATCCGTGAGCGTCATGGACGCAATACATGCAGCACGGAAGAAAGGTTTGGCTGCCCCATTGTCTTTTTCATCAGGAACTAATTTTGAACGTAGATGAGGAGGCGGAGAAGGCGATGCGACCTTCGAAGCGTATAAGGGGCATCCAGGAACCTGCAGAGGCGAAAGAAAAGCCGACGAAAGCACCCACAGCGCCGAAATCGAAGTCGAGTGGTGAGCCTGGCACCAGTTCTGGAATCCGTGCGTTTAGCCATGTCGAAGTTCCTCGCGTGAAAGATGCTCAGAAGGAAAAAGGACGACCGGCGAAAGCGATTCACATTTCGTCGTCTGAAGAAGAATCAGATGGCGGTGAAGAGCCACCGGTTAAACGTCTCGGCCGGAAAGTTTCGAAAATGGTCGTTTACAACGTGGACTCCGACAGCGAAGAGGAGAAACCTTCCAAATCCGCCAAGGCCAAGAGGATCTCCAAAAAGGCTCGCTCCGAATCCCCTGACTTTGTCGTCTCCGATTCCGACGATGGAGAGGAGAACGATGACGAGGAGGAAGGCTCGTTCGAAGTTTCTGACGAGGACTCTGATGCCCCCAAGGCCAAGTCTCGCGCAAAGCCGAAGGCCAAGCCTAAGCCAATTGCGAAGCCCAAGAAAAAGACCAAACAGTCGGAAAGCGAAGATGCAATGGACGTCGATGAGGCCGTGTCTACTTCTGAACCCTCTTCCACAACATCGAAGAAGCGCAAACGGGTGGAAAAGGTTGAAAAGCCCAAGGAGTTGCGTGAGGCTAAAGACCCGTGGAAACTACGTGGCGCGGCCAAGCGCGACTGGAAGCAGATGCAGTCCCCACCGATGGAGATGTTCCACTTTGCGAGAAAGGTCGTCGACGAGTACACATACTTAGACGGCAAGATACACGTGTTGGTGACGCGGCTGTCGGCAGATCGACACTGGGTGCTGTCCGGGACGCCTCCCATACATGACTTTGCCGCCGTGAAGACCATCGCCGCTCATCTCAACCTGCACCTCGGAATCGACGATGACAACGAGGGCAAGTCCATCGAGGTTAAGAAACGCCGTCGGGAACAAACAGGTACGCCAATCGTGATTTGCTCACACCATGATATACTGATCGCGCCTTTGTGTCTCCCAAGCCGTCGAGAAGTTCCACTCGTTCCGTGAAACTCACAGTTTGGATTGGCACGCGCACCGCCACGAACTTGGGCAGGAGTTTTTGAACCGCTTCGTCCGTCAGGTGCGTATATATCAAAGCTAGCACCAACCTGATGAACTAAGTCATCGCCAGAACATTGCCGAGATCGACGAGATTCCCTGGGAGGAAAAGATCGAAAAAATCACACTTCCGGCTGCCGAGCGCGCCATTTATCTTGAACTAGAGCACCATTTGCGCGCCCTCGATATGACTATCAAACGCGGCAAGAAGACTGAAAGCGATCGTGAAAAGCGGGTTGCTCAGTCCCTTGGCGACAGCAGGTACGTCCTTCTTTTATCTATACGAATACCTCCTTCGTTGACACTAGAATCTCAGTACCGCAGAAGAAGCTCTTCTCAAGCGCTGCTCTCACTTCGAACTCGACACGTCGAATAAAGAGAACGCGATGAAGGCGTGCGAGGTCATAGTCAAGGAGCGCAAGGATCAACTCGAGAACTGCCGAAATGACCTGCTCAAGAAGCTCAAGGATGCGCTCGAGAAAGAGAAAGAGATCGGCAAACGGCTGGACGACGAACCGAAGGAGTCTATGTTCCGCGAATACGTGCGGGTCTGCCGCACGGAAGGCGTCGGCGATGAGGATGGGACCAAACTCGTCGCAGAGTTACTCACGTCCGCAGGCGTCGGTGAACACAGGACGTCCAATTCTGGTCGCAAGATGAAGGACGGCGAGCGCAAGGAGACCATCTGGGCACACCGCGAACAAACACACGTAATCCGCAGGCTGACCAAGGAACTCGTCGGGCGCGTGCGTTCCCTGCGATACTTCACCATCGTGCGGGACCTCCAGAAGCAGCGCAGCGAACCTCCCGCCGTCTCGTGCCCCGAGTGCGGACGCGAACGGGTTCCCCTCGAAGAAATTGCCGTTTTGTCTTCGTGCGGCCATGCTGGATGCTACAACGACGTGAAAGCCGCTGCTGAAAACGAGACTTGCGTGTATGCTCGGTCGGGTCGCTGCAAAGCTGCCGCGCGCGTCCTCAACATCGTCAAAGGCGACACCCTCGGAGTCGACGATTACGACCGCGACGGTAAGGGGAAGCACTTCGGTATGAAGCTAGAGAAGGTCATCCACTTAGTCAAGTACGTCTACTATACGGTCTTAGCAGAAGATAACATCGCCTGACCACCTGACCCTTGCATTGCAGAAAGCGCATCCCGTCTGACGAGCGCGTTCTCGTCTTCGTCCAATTCCCGGACCTCATGAAAAAGGTCGCGGAAGCACTCACTGCCAACAAAGTTCGATTCCTGGAGATCAAGGGCTCCGCCGCACAGAAGAGCAAAAATCTAGAGAAGTTCCAGAACGACAGCGAGGAACGCGTGCTCCTGCTGAACGTGATGGACGAGAGTGCTTCTGGGGCGAACCTGACGTCCGCCAATCATGCCATCTTTCTCTCGCCACTGCTCGCGCCGACACAGGAAATTTACCAGGCGAACGAGACCCAGGCCATTGGTCGTCTGCGGCGTTACGGCCAGACGAAAACCGTGCTCATCTGGCGATTCTTGACGAAGGATACCATAGATGTCGATATATACGAGGCGAGAACCGGAAAGAAGCTTGAATAATATCTCTCTGAGGTGCATCTCCGCCAGTACATCTTGTGATTTTAGCCCGTCATCTTGCTTTGTTCGCTGTTTACATAGTATGCCATCCGTGACAATGCCTCATTTTACTATAGACTGATATACATATTCACTACACTCTGGATGTATTCAAATCAATATTCGTTCAACCGATTTCTATCTTGAGCTTGGGCATCAGCATTTCAGCTATAATCGCAACGAAATCGTCCGTCATTAGGGTGATGAGAATATTATATCGCAGCTTGTTCATATCCACGCAAGCTGATTCATAGATATGCAAGTCCGCCGTGGTCCAGTCATGAGTCGACTACTTCTTGGTAAGCTGAGGAGGCTCTCATCGAATGCAAGATCGCCATATGCGACTCGCCACGTCGAAAGGTCCAGAGATGTTGAGTTGGTGGATAGAATAAGTTATTCACCATTTGATGCCTAGATGTATCTAACGTCCATATGGTGCAGATTCCCTTCTTGGATGCACAGCTTAGAGTTCCACGTTGTACTATGTCGCTTGCTATGGCACGGTCAGTCAATATTTCACTTGATTCTGCGTGACCATGTGACCTACGCACCTCTTATTTCCTTTCGAAAACCCGGTACTTTGACCTCTAAGTTTGTGAAGATTGAGTAAGAAAAATGTGCAGGGAGAAATAGCGTAATGTAGCGTTTAGCGCATTGATCCCGCCGCCGGTTCGCTTCCTCGCGGTGCGCAATGCGCTTGCTTTCCCCTCTATCGCATAGGCTCCGTGATAAAGACCAGTCGGAGATCTAGTGCATGAGATGATAAAATAAGATGCCCCCGCGCCACCCATACCTGATGTTCTGTTTGGATGTCCGTCCCGCTGTCCATGCGGTGCTCATTTACAGTATAGCGTGTTGTAAAGGGTACATGGTATGGATTTCTGCTCCGCGTGTTCTTCGCGAAAGGAACCATCTCTTCTCATCGTCACTTGCGCAGGCTTCAGGCGCCCATATTGGCTGTGCTCATGTGCGATCCGTCTACACCGGAGAAAAGGGACGGATAATGTTTGAGAGATTTCTTTAATTCCTTTGAAAGATGATGCAGTGAAATAGTCGACGTTCAGATAGCAGCTACACAGCGACAATGTACAGAGAAAGGGCGGAGGACAACAGGTCGTTTGAGTGAGCAATTTGGATGAGCGAGAAACGCGAGAAAAGGTGATGAAGAAAACGCATGACATACGGGAAAAAACAATTATTTGATGTGTGCAGTCCATCAAAGAAGAGATACGTCAATTACTCATGAACGGGGTCGAAGGAGTTGAAGGTGCACTTGCCAACTACCTTTGGCAACATGATCCAGCCTCACGAGCACCAGGTCAAATACGTCGATCTTCCCAGGCCCAACGAGCCAGGCTATGTCACCGTCCTCTTCCATTTGGCGATCTTTATGTTCCTGATGTACCTGTGAGAACCCGATTTACACATTGTGGCTCGAAATGACACTCACAGCAATGAAGTGAGCAACGGACTTTGCGACATTCTTTGCGAGCTTCGCGCGTGTGATGGGCCCAGGAGGGTTGGGGAAGTCCCTGGTAGGGATTTGACGACTCCAGGTTTGATAACCCGGCCACTGGTATTGCATGGCGTTAGGACCAGCTCATTCGCTGTGGCGAGTATAACTTACGTTGATGCGAACTGAGATAGAGGGGCCACGCTCTTGGAACATAGGCTCGTCGCGTGAGTGAAGGCGTGCAAAGCGACCATGCATTGCGTCCTTCAGTGGAATCCCTGCCTCGTCAGGTTTTTGCATGTAGAAGTGGATGGATGGCTCCAGGTTGACTTCATCGACATAGCGACGCCTGTCGCTTGAAGTGTGCGGTTTGTACCGCTTCTGTGGCACCATGGGACCTCGTTGGAATGCGCTGAAAGGAAGGGGATGCTCTATCTCTGGAGATGGCCCCTAGTAAGAGATCAGTTAGGCTAAAACTGTGAAGAAACGAGCGAAGGACGAACGGGTTTGGGAATAGGCCACGGAGGATGTTGGGATCCAAAAGGGAAGACGAGGGTTGAGGGACTACATACAGGGAAAGTATCATGTACAGGGCCAAGCGTGACAGCAGGAGTGGGAGGCGTCACAGCTAGTAGACTTGGAGAGGTGGGTGGCGTGGTGGAAACTGGAGAGGATAGACCGCGAGTGTTCAAGTGCGATAGCGGGACAGTGGTATCAATATTTATGGAGGGTATGTGGTGGTTCTGCATAATGTTGCTAAACGGATACAGATCGTCGCCGTAGGGTTGTTCACTGAAAACGAGAGTTGGGGCAGGTAGGTCCGACGGAGGGATCACGTCCAATTCCCAGTCATCAAGGGACATTGGAGGCCACTAGTGGTGACTCGGGAGTGAGTGGATGGGAAAGGGTTGATAGGCAGGAAGAACTACCTGCTGCACGTCTTGGCGGCCACCGACCGGAAACGAGTCGGACTGAGGGTCGTGAGCGCCGGGGTTTAGAAACATGAAAAACGTGTGGCGACATACCTCGGAGGACGTAAAAAGAAGAGACGAATGGTCGTTGACGTAGGGAGAATAGTAGTAGGGTTCGCGTTCGGACATTTCTTGACTTTGAACGTGGAGAAGACGCTAGGGAGTTCGTGGGGTAGACCAGTGACTGTCTTTATATGAAGGCGTAAACCTGCGATCGCCTGACCACCTGACCTTTACATTGCAGAAAGCGCATCCCGTCTGACGAGCGCGTTCTCGTCTTCGTCCAATTCCCGGTCCTCATGAAAAAGGTCGCGGAAGCACTCACTGCCAACAAAGGTCGATTCCTGGAGATCAAGGGCTCCGCCGCACAGAAGAGCAAAAATCTAGAGAAGTTCCAGAACGACAGCGAGGAGCGCGTGCTCCTGCTGAACGTGATGGACGGGAGTGCTTCTGACGCGAACCTGACGTCCGCCAATCATGCCATCTTTCTCTCGCCGCTGCTCGCGCCAACACAGAAAATTTATCAGACGAACGAGACCCAGGCCATCGGTCGTCTGTGGCTTTACGGGCAGACGAAAACTGTGCTTATCTGGCAATTCTTGACGAAGGATACCATAGACGTCGATATATACGAGACGAGAACTGGAAAGAAGTTTGAATAATATCTTGACATCTTGTGATTTTTGATCCCATCGTCTTGCTTTGTTCGCTGTTTACATAGTATGCCATCCGTCACACTGCTTCATCTTACTATAGACTGGTACACATATTAACTACACTCTGGATGTATCCAAATCTCAATATTCGTTCAACCGATATCTGTCTTGGACCTGAGCGAGAGCATTTCTGTTTTCCAGCTATAATCATAACGAAATCGTCCGTGATTAGGGTGATGGGGATATCATGTCGCAGTTTGCTCATATCCACGCAAGCCGCATAAGTCCGCCGTGGTCCAGTTATGAGTTGACCATGGGTTCTACGTCATGGTAAGCTAAGGACATGCTGTAAACATGCACCTGCCTAGTGCAAAATTGTACATACACGTTCAAAGATGGAGTCCTTGCGCACATATGCGACTTCCAGCGTCGAAAGGACCAGAGATATTGGAATGGAGGGGTCGAATCACTTATTCACCATCTGATACCCAGACGTATCTAAAATCTGCTTCCCGCATATTGAGCAGATTCCCTTCTTAAATGCACAGCCTAGAGTTTCACGTTGACAAAGGATGAAAAGGATCCAGTGAGGTGGACGTACCATGACAATATTTCGCTTGATTCTGCGTGACCGATTGCTTGCAGTCCTTGCATTTGCCTGCGTAGGGCTGGGATAGCAGTAGACATCAAAGCCTGCGCACATCTCGAGCTAAGAGCACCAGACGAACCTGATAACGATTCTTTGAACTCGTAGCGGAGACACCTCTGCTAGAGCTGGGAGTCGCTCCTGGCGGCTTCGGGCGTCCAATGAGTTTGTTCTCGCCGATTTTGCGCGAGCCATCCTTGATGCTAGCTGTGGTCGATTTAAATGGATCAGGCGCGGCAACCTTGGAGAGTTTCTGCGTTGTATTAGCACAGTTTGTGCGACGGAAACGATTTCATGGTATTACCTTTTCGCACTTTGTGCAGACCATGGTTGCAGGTGGTGGTCACGGGAAACAGGCGAACAGTGAAGCTAAGTGTGAAGCGATGTGGCATGCGTGCCTATAAGCTGACTAATATGCCTTCATAAGGCCGCGATCCATCTTGAATCCCAACTTCCCTCCGAGCTTCAATGCCTGCCGCAGCCTTTGAATCTAAACTTTATGATCCAGGATCCTAGATATAGGCGGAAACAATATGAAAGTCGTGCGAGAGCGCAGAGTAGATACATGTGTCTCAGAGGCGGTGTCCTTGGGAAACCGCTCGCCAGTCCTTGCGCCAGCCTTCTTTCGGTTCCCTAGGGCTTTTCCTGCTAGTTGGGCTATGAGGGTGTTCACACCTTTCTACCACACCATCACCACCACCCATTGTTGTCAAGCATGCCATTCAAACCGTTTTCTCGCAGGAAAAGGACCCCCAAGTCTCGACTTGCAATGTCTAGCGATCAGCCTCCAGCTCGTGAGTACTACTTGGGAACCGCTATTACACCATTTTTCTGACCATTTTGGGCCAGGTGATTCCCCCATACTTTCTGACCCAGCTTCACACATCGACACACATGATCATATTGCGATGAGTGCCATTCAAACGTCGCTCGCAGTTCTCCAAGAGGGGAGTTCCCTCGCATCCAAGCTCCCATTTATTGCCCCAATCGCGGGCCTCCTGCTTCAAGCACTCACCATGCGCGATGTGTGTGTTTACATACTTCCTCTGACAGTTCCTTGTTCTGATGAGTGTGTCTCCAGGAGGTTAAGCAATACAAAGAAGAGTGCGAAATAGTGATGCACAAACTCGCCAGGATTGCGGAGATCATTGTAAATTTATGTGAGAAGTATAACCTGAGTGAGGAAGATCTGCCGGCTAGTTTACGGGCTATTCTTGCTTCTCTACAAAGGTCCGTCTCTTCGGTGACTATTGTCCTCCCTGACCCTCACGATCTGACGAAGGACCAGAGAGCTGGATAGGATCGAGCAGGTGCTGAAGAAGTGCTCGAAGAGAAAGGGCATCAAGGCGATCCTTCTACGGAAGGATCTGTTGACGAAAATAAAGCAGTGCGATGTGGAATTATCTAACGTACTTCAAGCGTTCCAGGTTCGTGTGTTATGCGTGTCAACTGTGTTACATTGCGTTACATGTCTCCCTCCAGGCCGAGTTGTTATTGGATGTCCGCGTCGCGCTGATCGTAGTGCGGCCAGAGGTAGAGTGCCCCAATGTTGAATTGTATGCACTTGGTTGACATTTGTAATAGGCTGGCTCCGATTCCGGCCCAAGTGAAGCAGTACCGTAAGAGCTGTGTTTGCAAGATACTATGGCGTGCTGATGTCGCCTCTTGTAGGACCATCCCTGGTGCACAAATATTTTTGGGCACTAAAGGTGCTTTGGATGCTCTTTGGCGTGTCACGTTCAATGCCAAGGACCGCCCCAGCCAAGGGCCACATGCGTTCACGTGCAACACTGCAAGCTTTTTTTTTTTAGACCCTACTGGAGGTCTACTGGGAACGGCAGAGCGAATTACACACTCCACTATAGTACTGACATAACCCGATCATCGATCATTGATCATTGTTTGAGCATGTTGACACTCAGCAGTTGTGTACTGTAATGTACAGTGTTCATGCGGGAGTCGTAATGTATCTATCAGATAATCGTGTATCCGGCAATGAACGTTATAGCTGAGGATTCTGTAGAACTGGGGCCTAAAAATGGCGGTGAATATCAAGGTGATTGGTGGAATGCTGGTACGTTGTCGCAGAACCAACATTGTGCAAATTGGAAGCACAACACGGATTATAGTTGACATGCGTCTCACACAGGCAGTGTCCTAGTATGAAGACCACTGGCGAACAGCTATCGCCTGCATGTGTGCAGTATACACTGCCTGGCCCGCCCACTGTCCCAGGACCCCCATCCCCTACCCCATGACTTCTACCCTTCAAAACCCCCACGAAGGAGGCACTATAAACCCCGCCACTTGAGCACGCTCCAAACCACCCACCGTCTGCGTTCGCGCTCATCCTCATCCTCGCTCTCCGCACGCCGAACGTCCCATTCCCGACGCCGACCTTCTCCCTGCACCTCGCGCTCAATCGCTTCCACCAGCTCCAAGCCTGCCTCGCCCGCCATCCGCAAGAACGACTCGAGCGTATACCGGCCCGTGTGCATGCCCGCAACGAAGTGTGCACGCGCAGCTGGCGTGCGTGTGAGCACCGCGCACGTCGTCCGGAGCTGGGCGGCGTGGAGCTCCGGGTTCCACAGCGTGTCCGCCGCGAGAACGATGTCCGCGACAGGCAGCAACGCAGAGGGGTCTGTGCCCCATGCGTGCGGGATGACGCTGCAGTTCGCGCTGGCGTCGTTGCGCGCCACGTTCTCGCGGAGTGTGCGGATCAGCAGGGGGTCGGGAAAGTCGCTTGCGACGACGTGCACATGCGGGTAGGATTTGGCGATTAGAATGCTCGGGAGGCCCGCGCCTGCACCGAGTTCGATTAATCGCAATGGAGTGGTGGCTGCCTTCGTCATATTGGCAGAGAGACCGAGCTCTGAGATGTGGTCTGCAACGTAACACGCAGAAACCCAGATAGAGGAGGCATGGAGTGACCAGTTCTCTGCCTGCGTGTCTGGGGTCGACAACGTTATCGCGGGATTGGGTAGGTCAGGATCGCGGTCCTCTGAGCGGCGGCTGTATGTGAACGATCCGCCTGCAGACGAGTGGGTGATCGGGATGTAATCATAGAGCGTCCCAAGGGACGAAGATAAAATATCTTCTGGGTCCATTCTCGGGACAAAAGGACGCGAAAGATCCACAATCTCGATTACACGCGGAATATATTCACTTTGCAGTCCCAACTACATGTCGCCAGCACACCTTCCTCGTACAGAGACCACGCACACCCAACAACAAACTCTGTATGTGCATCATGAATCCTAACTAGGTTGTTTTGGCCAGAAGGCGGGTTTGTTGTCCATCTAGTATAAATCGTCAGCATGTCCGTGTAGACCAGCGTTGTAAGCCTTACACTCGGCACGTCATATCATAAGCACCACTCGCTATCAGGTCGGGCCGATGAGGACTCCACTGAACCTTGCGTATGGCATACTCGTGTCCGTACAACCGGTTCTCGCACCGACTACCGACTGCATTTGGTGGTGCGCCAGGCTGCAGCATGCGGCAATCCCATATTTTTACGGTTTTATCGAGGCCAGCGCTTGCGAGAATGAGCGGACGGTATTTGTTCCAGTCTAGCGCGAGCTCTTCGCTTGGGGCAGCTGGTACTGTAAGCACAGGGGCGGACAGCGGTGCTGTAAACGTATTCGACGATGGTGAAAAGGCGGGTGAACGGAGGTCAAAGAAGCGGATGGTCCCGTCTCCAGAGCAGGTCGCGACCAAGTCCGGCTGATGGGGCGAAAAGAGCGCCTGGTACACACACGCGTGGTGCGCCTGCAGAGTCGTGATGGAACGTGGGTGCTCAGGAGACCACTACGGAACACCGGTGAGGAGAACCACGGCACAGACAAGGGAAAGGACACGCACCACTTTCACGCTGCCGTCCATACAACACGACACGAATTGGTCTTTCTTGATGTTAGACCAGTCTACACCATAGACCTCGCGCGTATGTTCATGCCAAGCACGGATGGGGAGAGTCTAGGTCGCTTGTCTCACTTACACTCACCAGCAGCCAGGCGGGGAATCGGAGTGAGTGCTTACGTTCAGCATCACATCCCAGAGTTTGAGGGAACCATCACCGGATGCAGTGACAAGCTGGTTTTCATGACTTCCGACCACGCCAGGTCGTACAGTCCGTCTTGCGTTTCGTAGCTGGCCAGCCACCCGAATCTATTTAGCTTGACCGAAGGGAGAGGATGCAGGACACGAACATACAACTTTTCCAGCTTCACGTTCGGCACCCCAGACGGATTCAGAAAGGCCGAAGCGACATGCAAGCGTCCGTTTCCTACGATCCCATAGTTCGCGGACGACGCCACTGCTATTCTCGTAGTGTGGAAGGGCGACCAGGCTACGTTATAATGGGAAAAGCCAGGTGAATGAAGCACGGCGGGTGCAGATGGGTTCGGGTTCATATTGAATCTGTTCTGGCAGGGACGGATGCCAGTCGTCTCAGACGTACCTTCCCCACAAATATCGGATGTACGGCCCAGCGTACCGATCGAGGATTCACACACTTTCCCACGGGGGTTACATGCGCCTCTCAGTCCCGAACATCCCCCCTTCTATCCTTGCCAACGCTGCCTTGCGAGATGTCCCGAGCGTGTTGCCCGCGGAAGCCGTTCAGCGCATCTCTTCATTCCTATCTTCCGGAACGGCTGCCATCTTGACCGGCGCCGGTGTTAGCGTCGATTCTGGTGTCAAGGCCTACCGCGGTATAGACGGGAGATACATGAATCCGGACTACAAGTGCGCATCGTTTCGTTGGGCTTCGAACTGCGAGATTCGCCGCTGACGTCGCAGACGCTCATCCTCAGACCGATTTTCGTGCGCATGGCTTGCAGCTCTCCATTTCCCTGCTTCGTTAACTCTGTGCGTCGCTGTAGTACCAGCAGCTCATAGATGATAGCCCTCGAGGACACTCGTTTCGGTGAGCTCTCCCCTTTCGTGCGTGCTTGTCTGCCTTACAAACTTGTCTGTGATGCCCATCTCAGTCAACGATACTGGTGTGTGCCTTTGCCAATGTTTGCGCTTCTGAGAGCCGTTTTCATCGTAGTCCGCAAGGCTTCGCTCATACATCGGATTTTTACCCGTCCGTCGCACCTTGCCGAACCCAACCCATTTCGCTCTCGCAGCGTTGCAGCATGCTGGCGTAGTTGGCCCACTTATAACTCAGAATGTCGATGGACTCCACCACGCCGCATTGCGCCATGCTCGATCGGAAGCAGAAGTAGACTCACGCATTCTTGAGCTCCACGGGAGTATCTTTGTGAGTCCTTGTTAGCCACCGCTGTCCTTGCATCCCTGATTGAGCGGCTGTTGAGATAAGAAAGTACATTGTCGCCACGGGCATGTCTATCCCCGCGCGGTGTTTCAGGAATGGCTTGGACAAACAAACCCGCGCTGGCACGCGTTCCTTGCGGAGCTTGAGCGTACAGGCACGCGGCCCAAGACGAATCCCGATGGCGATGTATTTAGACTATTTTTCTTTCTTCCAAACCACTCGTCTTACTATCTTGTGTCTAGGTCGCGCTCGACGAAAGCGTTTCGTACAATGATTTCGTCGTACCTCACTGTCCTGATTGCGATGCGGAAGGCCGGCGGAATAGCATCGTAGGTCCCCCCACTTTAGCGCCGAAATACCTCGCAGAATCGACGATGAATTTGCGTCATTTAGATCAAGCCAGACTTTGTCTTTTTCGGCGAGTCTATCAGCCAAAAGGTGAAGGACCATAGGTGCGAGATAGCTTTACGCCACGTCATAGTTATACTGTACTGACAATTCCGTGGAACCGAAGTTATAATATCATCGAGAACGCCGATCGGCTCTTCATCCTCGGCACTACAGTTGCAACTTACTCTGCCTTTCGGTGCGTTCGTCTAGCGTTGTCGGCTCATGTCAGGAACGCTAATACGCGATCTATAGCCTACTGAAACATGCGCTCGAATTACGCAAACCGGTTCTCTACCTCAATGTGGGACCCACACGGGCAGATGGCATGACAGGGGTGGAGAAGCTCGAGATTCCGACAGGCGAAGTTATGCGAGATGTTGCGCATAAAGTCTTGTAAGTTCAATAAAGTCAGGATCCCCGCGCAGAGCAGTCCGCTGATTGGGAAGGGGCAGAGGTACGCGCGCATCCAACGACCTCGATCTACGCGATATGCTGCGGAGCGGCGTCATCAAACCGTCTATATAGACTTGGCTATTGGGCGTCAAGTTGTGAAAGTGCCTACTTGAAACAACCGCCCGTGCGGACGATGTGTGGGGCCGAAAAGCCATCCGAAGTCATGGTTCAAAAAAAAAGAATCATTAAGTCATGTTGGTCGGTATATACACAATTATCGTACTCTCAACAGTTAGACAGACAGAGGACGCACAAGTACTCTTTGTACGGTGAAAAAGGGAATATGTTACAGTACGGCGGGTAAGAATGCAGTATGGTAGTGTTTGCAATGCGTGAAGTCGTTTATCTACACGTAGAATGATCAAGTGAATAACATACATTAAGGGGTGCAACAACCCATGATAGCAATCAGCTAGTTGACTGGGATAGCGTGATATAGTAAAAATATGTCCAAGAACCTAGCGTGGCGTGACGCGTGCGACATGAGTAAAAAAAAAAAAACATTGATGACGTGCAATGGCTCCACGTTGATGGGCGGTGTAGCGGATCATGAGAGTAACCCCAAAGGGTTCGAAAGGCCATCGGGTTGGAGCGTTCCATCTCCGATGCCTTCGTGCGGGGAAGGTGGCGGACCAGTCCCCTCAGCCACTTGCACCTCCTCCGGACGTTTTTCGACAACATAGACAGGTTCACGGAGCTGTCCCCAGGACCAGTCGTGCCACCTCTCGGGAGAGGGAAGGAGCTCCGGCAATCCGAGGCGTGTTGGCAGACGACGAGAGCGGTGCAAATAGTCTTCGAAAGCGAGCATGTCCGATGCGCGGAACACAGAAAGCGAACACAGAGGTGGTCTTGCCCCACTAGCGTTGGGGGGAGGCGTGTCCAACTCGCCTGGTGCTCCTCCGTCCTTTCCGGCGGGCACCCCTGGGTTATTAGAGTGGGATAGCTTGTCAGTTTCGTCCTCGTCTGCAGTCAGAGAGGGAGTGGTGGAGTCTGTGCCAGCGCCAGTACGTCTTTGTAACAACGGCGAAGGTGTCGATAGAGAGGACGATGGCGAGGGCGACAAGGCGTGATGATACTGGGCAGCTAATGGACCTGGCCGAGTTGGCTTGGCATCAAGGGGGCTCGCCTGGTCTCCCCTCTCACGAAGGATTTCCCTCACTGTGTCGACCGATCTTCGTAAACATCGCTCGCGGTGTTTGACCCAGTGGAAAGGATCATAAGAGCTCTTCGGCGATAGCTTGATCCGCGTGCCGCACCGCTTGCAGCCTACAAAAAGCGGACCAAGAAGGTCGGCGAGAGGGTCGTCCAAGAGGCGTTTTTCGCGCTGTTTCTCGGCTGCGGTTTTTGGTCGCCCATCAATAAAACTGCGTGGGAGTTCAGTGGGTGAAACGACGCGTCAGAGTGAGACACCTGCCTCGATGAGTCGGGTGGCGTTAAGGGCGGCGGGATGGCACTCCCCGGACTCTGCAGCACGGCGATTTCACCACTTTCGTTGGAACTTTGTAACGGGCGTGAGCTCTTCGTATTTGTACGTGGGCCGAGTTGACTGGAGGCCTAAAATGTGACAGGTTTGCATTTTTGATACACTAAACAAGGAGACTTCGCATGGCTCACTGCCCCGGGCCTAGAAGACGAACGAATGAGGAGATAGAGCAACGCAGGGAGGTTCATGATGTGAGGACCCTACCTCGAAGTAGAGATTGGCTTAGTTCGTGACTGTTTTGTTGCTACCATGGATAAGGAATGCCAGGAGATGTGATGGGAAGAGAGAAAAGAAAGAAGATATCGCCGCGATGACCGGGGCGAGCTGCATGTGCTACGAGGGTATCACAGCTCGGAACTTGCCGTGTTCGTCCATCTGTCGTTGCTGAATTCCAATTTTTCATCCAACGCTTGAGCGGAAAAGATATGTGCGAGGCCGACATTCAAGGAATATCCAAACTACACGGCAAAAATGTGTTCAAGGAACGCAGTACGAGAGCGAAGGACAAAAAAGGCAAGTAGGATCCAACAACTGACTGGCAGCTTCAATTGGCTCAATAACGGAACCAAAAAAAAACATAGATAAAAACATATCACGTGGACTAGATCTACGCCCTGAAGAACAGGAACAGAGTGCAGTCTCTCGATTAATCGAATCGTCAGGGTTTGCGCCAGCAATGCAAGTCTACGCGTTCAAGTTACCGCCTACTGTATAAACCTAGGCAAAACTGTTAGAGTCCATGGCCCGATTGGGACGGATCTCCCTGACATAAGTAGCCATACGACTTGACACTAGTAGTAATCGAAACGTGAAACGAGTGGGTGATTCGGAAAGGTAGAGACAATTGGTCAAATAAGAATGAGGTTCACTTGTTTTGATGGAGCTCGGGCTCCGTTACTTCCAACTGGAGAGCGTATACACGAATTATAATGGATGATTTGAGCAGGGAAAATGCCGCGAATCCCTAGACAGCATTCAATGTCTAATGTCATCGGGGGAAATGGGAGGTGTCGAATGCATAAAAAAAAATATGGCTGTCAAGACAAAACTGTCATGCATCGTGCATGTATCGTGGAGGGTAGATTCATTGATAGACAGCAATGTAGTTGATCACCCATTTGGCATCTGATCTCCCATCAGCACCTACACGATCCGGAAGGAACACACAAAAACGTACGGAGAAAGTTCTTTCCTATGGCAATTTGATCACTGCTATCTGCGGGGCACCCAGAATTCGGGTAATCACCACTTGCCCACCCGCCGCTGATCGCGGTGTTGAGACAAGATGATGGTCATAGAGATCGGAATGAATATCGCACCGCGGGAAGACCAGAAAGCGACGGGAGCAGTCCAGGACGATGGGTCGGGATGACCGCTCTGAATATCCTCGGGGATTGAGTCACGTACAAAGTGCCATATCTGGAGTCCCGAGCTGTCCCATAGGTGTGCGAAAACGCCACCCCCGGCCACGTTAAAATTGTGGCCAAAAGAAGTATTGGTGGTATCTAAGAACGCACAGCCCCCGTTCTGGTCTTTCGAACTAGCGCATTCCGTGCGGAGCACCTGGCCGGTATATGGCGCACCACCAGACGTCGTGGATAGATTCGTCATGAGAACACAGTCCGAATCTGGACCTGTGTGTAAAGTGTATTGGTTCCTGAACTCAGATGTGAGCCACAACGGCATGACGAGAAAGGCCAAGAACGGAAAACGAACTCAGATTTAAGGTTAACACCTTCAACGATGTCGATCTCCCCACCTTTAGGCCAGTGGCTCCCAACAGACCAATAGGCGGGCCATACAGCGCAGCCGTGAGCCATCGCAGCAAAGTCGGCGATGAAAAGACCACCATTGTATGCCTTCGTGGACGTGATACGGACGCTAGAAAACGCTAGTCAAAGTAGGCACTTGCAATGCCTCAGCCACCACATACGAGTCACGGTTCGCGCCCAGTGGAAGGTTGTTTGTGCTGTCTACAGCTAGAATCGCCTTGGCATCCTGCACGTAGGCAAGTCCCGCGGCTGCGGCATCCGCATGTGACAAATACTTGGTCTGGCCATCCGTAGGGTCCCGACCTGTAAAGTAGCTCCAAAGACTGACAGAAAGCTGGGTCAGAGCACGGCGTGTGGGCATCTCAAGAGCTTACCTTTCATTCATGAAATCCTCGGCACCGTAGTGATCTACTAACGTGTACTGTTGAGGACTGCGTGCTGGAGCGTTGCGTGGATGTTGCGCGGGCCTCGCATGAAGAGAGGCTTTTCCAGGATCGAACGCGACAGTCAGAGACGCAGATGCAAGCAGGATTGCGGAAATGAATGGGAGCATGACCGCGAGATACGAGGAGAGGGCTTCGGGTGGGAATCCCTTGTGTATGGAAAGGATTAGAGCAATGTAATGACACGGCCAAAAGGACGTGCACTGTAGATGAGAGAACAGAACAAAGATGGGTGAAGAAAATGGACCCTAGAATGTTCCTTTTATCGAGCAAGCTCACAGATGTAGGATTAGATATGGCGTTAACCGCGACGAGATTTACGCGACAACTCTGTTGGTCGCACAGCTAACTATTAAGTTACTCCGAGAATCGTCATAGACGTCTAGTGCTGGCCCGTTGCTAGGCACCCTTTTCTGGAAAGTCAATTCACATTAGACTTCCTGGGCAGTGGCGAGTAAGAGGACAAGAAGATTCCGTCGGAACAGGAACAGGGAATGAGAGCCGCGGCGCCCTCCTAGCCTAGTAAGAATAAGTGCGTGTCAAGAATCCGTCGCCCGAAATACGATTTCCAGGAAGAAAACATGTTGACTAAGATTAGAACGCTGATCATTGCGACACGATATTTCATAGGTACTATGGCTGGAGGGGGCAATGATGTGACATTGTGTGAATCGTGTGACCAACATTTGGAATGGGCTAACTTAGTACTACCAGGCATCGGAGTATTATCGTCTTTCGGGTCTCAGTCGGCACGTGTATATTTCAGGGCACGCTCTTCCACAGCTGCGTCATCCACTCCGAGTAGTCGAGTCACTGAGGGAGTCGCTCCACCCTTGATCTCGGAGGGTACGTGATCGAGTCCACGGTGACGACCGCACGGTAGGTAGGAAACGTTAGTGCCTTTGGAACCAGGGTCTTGCACAAAGTGGGCAGTTTCCAATTAAAAGAGATCAAGCTCTGAGTGAACGGCAGTCTTGCAGAGGGATCTGACCACCTGAAACCTTTCTCCGTCACAGCACTGCCTCGCTCCACCCACCTGCGGCGTATTGAGAGACACATGATGAATTCAGTGGACCCTCTTTTGACAGATAAGACGACCCTGGCGCCGACCGTTTTGGCGGGAATCCTCCACGCGTCAATATGTCAAATGTTCGGATGCACTCCTGGAGCAAAAGACCTGCGCGGAAATAATGGTCTTTTTCAGCCGACCGGTCCGATGCGTCAGCAATGTTTTAAGAAATCGCAAGAGGTAAGTCGGTCTCGATTGTCATGGCCTCGCTGAGCGGAAACTGCGAAGGTGTAACGCACCTCGGGACTCCAACCAGATTGACCAGTGGGCGACAGAAGGGGGAAGTTTAGAGCGGGACTCAGAAGTGTAGAGTAATATAGGACGCGTGAACTTCGGTACTACTCGGTGATGCGAAGAAGCGGTCCGCTTCTAACGGATGATAATTTCTCTTATGTCTAACAATGCGTTCCGCGTCGCGGGATTATCACAGCATACTCCTGGCGTGACTCCAGAAAGTTGTAGCGCCAACGATCACTTTCCCGCAACAGTTCCAATCGTAACCCCATAAACTAGAAGCGAAGTTGACCAGGTAAGATCATGTGCCTGCTTGTCCGCGTCCACAAACAGGTTATCCCCTATTAGAACGGTTTTCAAAGATGACATTGTCTTTAGGGCGGTCTGCCGATTGTTGTCCTTGCAATGTTGGGGAGCCTCAGCAGGGTCGTGCATGTACAGTTGACTGTACAAATGGGCGCAAATTTCTTCCGGTGACATGGAACCGATGCGGTACGTAGGGGGGAGGACCGGTGTCCGTCGAACACCGAACTGGTCGGCTTATCGTTGCCGTCATTGCCATGATCCCCTACGGAGCAACACTGAGCCGTGAGACCTTGTCGACGTACTCTGTGTGCCGTCCTATCTGTTAAAGCTCTCCCCACACAACACAAGACTCAAGAACGAAGCGGTTGGAGACTGGTCAAGCGGTGTGGAGATGACGCGATTTGATTCGTTGACTGTTGGAGAAGAAAGGTGAAGGGGATGTGCACGGACGACTGGGGGACATATTAACGTTGCGGTAGTTGTGCGAACGATGAGATGGTGGCAGCGGGGATAGTGGAAGAATGGTCTGGGAGCTCCGCAAGGATGGCAGATGAAGGTGTGTCTAGAGAGGAAAGTAGTACAATGGGCGAACTTTTGGGTGGGGATGTAGCAGAGGGGAGAGTCAAGGAAGGAGTTGCGGGTGGAAGCGCGTCTGGAACAAGCTTGCTCGGGAACGCATGCCGAGTATGAGACTCGGTGGTAACTGCGGGTGGATCGCTTTTTGCATTTTGCCCCGATTCGGAGAAACCAAGAAGTTGTGATGAGCTTCGCTGCGGAATCTCGTCGGTGAGAAGGTCCAAGGTATCAGTATCAGATGCAGCTGTCGGAACACTGGATGAGTGAGACTAGCTGTGGTCGCAGGAGAGTCGTCGACTGTTGGCGTTGTGGTAGACAGGCCGCCAAATCCAGATACGTCATATTCCTATGTAGAAGAGGCGACGGTCGCGGAGTGGTGAATGACCTGAGGCGTATGTGCTTTCCTCTCAAGCGCGGGAGCTGACCATTTTGGGACTGTCGGCATGTCAGCAAAGGCATCAGCGTGTTTACCACGACACTTCAAGCTGTGTATCATAGCATTCATTATGAGTCTATGACGATCGTGTTCCGTCCACGCCTGGATCGAACTTTATCAAAAGCGCCTCCGTCCGGACTTTCGCACCGTTAATAGACCCCAGTCTAGAAGGAGAGGCGACTGTATGTTTGTCTTAGTGGCACTATACGGAGGCAACCAGTCACCACAGTGGCAACGACCGTAACTTTTCTCAGATCATGATCCGTGGTTGCTTTTCCCAGGAATCTGAACACCAAGTTCCCAGGGCGCTGATAGTTTTATTTCCATCATGGCTCCCGACCTCAATTCCGCTCGCGGTTTCATCAGCTAAGCCCAGCTTTCCTTTCTGATACTCTCCTGGGCGACAATCTCCGCTAACCCCTACAATGCTGTGTCATTTAGCAGTCCTCTTTCTCTTTCATAGATCCGATTTTGAGATCTCTTCTTCGCTCTCGGCAAGAAAGCAGACATAGGTGACCACAGTCGCTGAAACAGAGACTTCAGACGAGCATCACTGTGCTTTCAGAGAACATTCCATGTGGCATGTCGTCCTTACCGGGCTTTCACTTTGATCCCTACAGCCAGTCCCTACAACCATACGATACTTGTTCCTTCCATGGCAAATATTTCCGACCACCACTTCTCATAGTCGCGCCGCGTTCCAGCACGCCGAGTACTTGGTTAATAAGGAGTCAACTATTCGACTTTTCGGGGAAAATATCGCCATTTTGTGGGCGATTTAGGTTCTTCGTAAATTATTTCTTAGGATTTCAACGCTAGCGTGTTGTTCCAACCGGTACTACGGCCAATTCCACGGACGCGGCCCTCTTGTCATATGTACCTCTGGCGCTGCACTCCTGGCTGGAATCACACTTATTCTGAGTGTCATGGTCATCCACCGTCGTACAGAGGCTGCGCGGACGAGAGCACTGGCGAGTCATTACAGACGGAGTATTTCTAGGCCACGATCCATGCCCTCCTTTCTGCATTACAACCCATTCATCCAACTCAACACATCCTACTCTTTGTACAACTCCCCACAAGGTGTGCACTATCGACAACGTCCGTCTTTGCTGTCTAACACGGGGTCTTGCAGATGTCCAACCCTGACCTTCGCGTCGATGGCTACCTTTCGTACACCTTCACACCACAGGTTGTGGAAATCTACTTGGCATATCTCTTCAAAGTAGACCCAAAGAGGGTGCAGGCTTTCGGTGTTTACAATTGGCCTGGTGCTTTCTTCGTCGCAGACCCTCCTATGGACCATTGCCGGCCGCAACACATCGGAAACGGAAGATACGCTTGGCTTCTCGACTACGCAATTGGGCGTGGTGGTAGCGTCGTACCCCAGCAGTTGTGGTCTCCACAGGGTCAGGGAGACTGGCGCCGCTATGTCGAACAAGCGCGATTGTATATTCCCGTATTCTTCATCAACGCGGACGGCAATCTCGGTGTACCGGTATCACACGCAGCTGCGGGACAGATGTCGCTGCGTGACGCAAACGAGCCAGCTCCACTTGGTGATAGGACGACAACTAAGATTCGCATCAGCGTTCGTATTATTGCCGTTGATGCGTGCTCTGTTTACTTACATTCGTGTCGCAGTGGCCGGGCTATACTCCTTCCGAACAGCAGGTACAACTCAGAGATCAGACACCCGCACGGAACCCCGTCACTCTCGAGAGGTTTGTCAAGCATGTCGGAAGCAGGGTGCGACAATTTCTGGTGGTACGTTTATCCTTATTGCGACTGTGGCAGTGAGTCCGGAGATCTAACAGACATCCGTTAGGACTGCGAGCGCGCACCTTATGATCCATATTCCAAATGGGTCGTGGGGCCTGGTCGCATTACATTCAACGAAGTCGTTCTCATCGGCGTCGTTCAAGTTTCCGCAGGAAGTTGGATGCCAATCCTCCAGTTGAAGGAACGAATAATCCTGTGAACTGCTTTCAGAAGCCGTTCCGCTCCCGGGCCTGTGCTCTCAAGAGCTTTTAGGCCGTTTGTTTCAGGCACTAATCGTACCTAATACCTTAACTAAATTGTCTGGCTGCATACTAGAATACAATACACCTGTTACATTATTCCGAATATGTCTCGGCAGTGGGTAACGTCGTCGGGTTTAGGTCCTTAAGTGGCCCTTGAATGACTGTGAATGACGTGGTGTCAAACTAACCAATGGTCATGGCCATCGGTATCACCATCGCTTTCCGACATGAGCACTGCCACACACGAGGCGAATGATGAACGACCTCGTGTAATGCGATTGCGGTGACATGACTATGCTCCAGCGCTGTATGGACTACTATACATTATGGCGGTGTAATCTACGTCCGTATCACGTAGCATATGCGGGTATATAATTACCAGACTTCGTTATCAAATCGTTCCAGGGTGGAAACGGCGTCTTCGACGTCCTTCTGGGACTTCTTCCTCATGTAAAAAATCGGACAATCCTTGCTGGTGCACAGAACATCCTAAAGTCCGGCGGTCATCGTCATGTAACCTTGTCTTTTCTGTTTGTCTTACCTGATGAAGAGACCCCTGGCATCGCTGACACTGCGTCCATAGTCTCGCGAATTTTACCTGCGTTTGGGAGGCGATGGTTACCTGAATTAGTAGGACGGTTAGTCGGTGGCGAATACGACCAAGAAAAAAACGTGGTACTTGTTTGCGGTATAGCTCATTCATTCTGGGCCTGCAGTTATCGCAGATTGCACCATCTATGCGAGGCAATTAAGAGGTATTAACGGGGAGCGATCGGCGGCGTAAGCGATACGCACTGCTAACGCTATTGTTGGCTCGAAGAGGCGTTTTGCAGCCCAGACAAGTAACCGTCTTCACAGCAAATTTCATAAGTCCACCAACTGTTGGGGTGGCAATTTGGATCGTCCTTGTGTGTTCCCCTGAAACTATTATTAAAGAGACGCTTTAGAACGCGATACGTCGGCATTAATTATGGGGATGCGGCGCACGTAAAGAGGCAGCCTTTTCTCCTAAAATTGGCTCGAAAATTCGCATTAGTGGTTTCGATAGCTGATTCTCCAAGTAATATTTGGTGTCGACAGGGATGTTATTCTCCAAGACGTAAATCGGATCTTCGGACTTCTCGTAGGCAGCGGCACCTGCAGTAAGTAAGTAAAGCATTCATAAAAATAGATTGGGTCTCACCTTTGATCCCTTTGACTATTACGTATGCCACTCGATCCCCGAGAGCGGGAGCAGAGCCTTGCGTGGCAAGGATTCAGCATTATCCCTTATCTGGTCTTCAACTGGCACCTACCTGCGTCTCGCTGTTTCATTCTTTCAGCGAGCTCGACGTGCGCTTGCTTCCCAGAGTAGTCTTAATGTCAATCCAGTCGGCGCCAAGTCCCTGGATTGGTACACAATATATGCGCACCGGTTTTTGCTAGTGCCTTCGTGATCACCAACTGTGACATATCCACTTTGTTCTGCAAGAGGTCGGAAATGATTTGCTTGGTATAGCTAGCATGATGAATAATCAATCGGAGGAGCATAAAATTACCACCGCCGCGAGAAAATACGTACTCTTCGGCACCCTTCACATCTCGGTCAATCAGCATCTTGTGAAGGCAGGTCTCAATGACCGTTTGGACGAGCCGGCAGTTATCACGGCGCACGGTCTGAACACTGCCATCAGTTCCCCGTCGTACCAGCGTACAGTCAGAAATATACCTCAATGCCTTTAGAGTCCATCTTGTCGTACTTATCTGGCTTGGTCCAATACAGGCCAGCATAACGTTTTTTGTTGATGAGCAAATAAGGGTAGTAGACCTTTTCGAACTCGAGTTTGATAGGCTTCACAAACTTTTTGGTCACAAATTCCGCCGCCTCGCTGCCTAAATCGGACATGCGTAAGTAGAACCTATCAAAACGGGTGATTGCATACCTATCGCCATGACCCTGTCCAAGTCGGTTGGCCCGAACCTTACCATCACAGAATCGGTGTCGCCGTATATGACCTCTGCATTATGTGAATGACCATTAGCAACGCTGTACTCCGCTTCCACTTCCTAGACAAGAATTGGTACGAAGAACGTTTTCGGAGTATTTGAAGAATACATACCGCCCTCGTCTTCTCGATCATTTGTCGTCCATATGCCGTCACACTCGACGAGATGGCTAGGCAAGGAAGTTTTCCGATTGTCGCACCGGTAAAACCATACACCGAGTTGGCACTAATCTAGATAAAGTGAGTGTGTGGTGAAGCGTCATGTCGACAGGTTAGCCTACTTTCAGAGCAAGTTGTCGACCATCCAATACAGCACGCTTGGAGGGTTCCGTTTCCTTCTTGAGATCAGCTTTTGCGCGCTTGCGTGCACTGATCAAGTCCTCTAACACGGTGGGAAGAAGGCCCTTCCGCCGTGACGGTTTTGCAAACCAATCTTCAACGATGCATGGAGTAGGTGGAAATTGGGATAGATTTCATATGCGTACCGTTGTTGGGTGTTTGGATATAGTCCACATCTTTTTGGAGGTTCAGTCGCTCAATGGTGCTCTTATCTAGCAGCGTTGTATAGCACAAATTGTGCGCCATCATAATCGATGGGTACAGTGAACTGAAATCCAAGGTCGCAATCGGAACATCATAATAACCCTTCTTGGGCTCAATGACAGTGGCGCCTTCGTACTGTTCGTCGGATCCTAGCATATGGTTAGAGAAATGCAAAAAAAAATTGAAGTCCACACCTTCGCTTTTAAAGGTAGGGATAACGTATCCCTCGTCTGTGGCCTTTCGGAAGAGTTGGGATAATACTTTGATCGATTGTCCACGGGATAAGAGGTAATTGAACGGCACTCCAGTCACACGTGCCATTTCAGTGTAGTTGATAAAACACATCAGTTTATCCATTAAACGCTGCGGAAGATAGGCATCCTAGTACAGGGGATCGTCAATATGAGCAAGAGAACGTTTAGGATTGAACATACCTTCAGACAATATACGGCCAGACGTCGCCTAGATTCAGGGGTTCCATTCTGTAATTCCGTGATCACAGAGTGGTGCACGTCCTCCTTCTGCTCTCCCAGGAACTGTGCGCAAACCGAGTTGAGTGTATAGCTACGCAATTTATGCTCGCGCTGCATATACTGAAGAACGTCAAGCTGCAGTCGGCCCTCTAACGTTGTCTCTTTCGAGTCACGCTGTCCGAACGCCTTTGATGAAAAGTGGGCATCCTTGACCTGACTGCGAGTGTCTATTCCCAGGTCAATAATGTCGCTTCTATATTTTGAGAGAGACGCACTCTTCAAGCGACCCAAAAAAGGGAACTGGTCCGCTTTCAGGGCCTTGGCTCGATCAATGAGATACGGAATGTCGAAGTTGGAGATGTTATAACCGATAATGAGGTCCGGATCGACTTGTTCCACAAAATCTCTCCACTTCTGGAGCATTTTCGCTTCGCTAGTGAAAGAGATGACTTGCGACCCGACGATGCTCGAGCAGGTGTTGAGAGTGAACACGTTCCGGATAAACGGGCGGTTTTCGCCTTCGAAATGTTTGAGCTTATGTTAGAGAGCGGAGGAAGAATAGAGGTGACCTTGCCGAGTTACCATGTTGGCGATTTGGATGACGGGATCAACAGACGCCTCAGGGAAAATTCCTTTCCTACCCGCGCACTCTATATCGAAGCTGAGGATGCGCAATGGAGCGATCTTCGCCCATTCACCGTCCGGCGCGTGTGATATAAGCTGGTCCCATCTGCCCATCATCCGTTAGAAAAGAGACATACCGTAAGTAGGAGTCATACCTGACCAGGAGTTCAATTTGACAAGACGATTTCTTTGCTTTACCTTTCAAAATCGTGTATTTGCCCGCAGGGATTTCGATCCAGTTCATACCCACGACCTGTGCTAGAATTAGACAGAGCCCCGAGAGTGTTCTCTGAAATGCACCTTTGTATCAATCATGAAACGCAGAGTATACGGGATATTGCTTTCAAACGTTGTAACGGGACCAGAAAACAGGCCCCTGAAGTTAACTTCCCCACTCTCAAACACGCGTAGAAAGCCTTGAAAGGTAAGAGACGGGAACTATCTCGTAAAGAAGTCTTACTCATCTCTGACGCGAGGAACATTTCTCGGTTGCGTGACGGTGACTTTCATAAACAGGGCAAAGTCGTCACCAAGGTAGCCCCACAAGCTGCGTTTTTGGACCAGCTCTATGCTGATGACACCGCCTACCGACGTCTGAGACGAGATGGTGAAACTCGGCATGTCAGCAGGAAGGTATCCCCGACGCACGTTTAACTCGTTCACGAAAGAATCGATGTCTTCGCTTCTAAAGCCCCTCGGTGCAGGTACAAAAAAGTACGGCATGAAATCGACGACGCTGGCCAGAACGCTGTGGCCCTCCTAGATGAACAGTAAACGACGCAATGGAGATGACTCGCTGATCGATAGTCCACACCTCTGTTACTCCACAAATGCGAATTCGTGCCCCTGCATGACTATTATCGTACGAGTCCTCAATGTCTACCTGTTGAAATACTGTAATTTTGTTGGTCACGGCCAGAAGACAAAAAGGAGAGACCGAACCGATGTTGTCTTTGGACTCATCAATAGGCGGCAGTGGTGGCCGCTCCCATGCGTCAGCCCCGCCTTCGGATTCTAGTCGTGTATCAATAAGCTTACAGACCGAGGTCACAGTTGCGAAACTCACCAACGCTCTCTTGAGATTCAAGCTGAATCTTAGCGAGGACCTCAGCGAATGAGGATTGGCATTCTTGAGACGTTGAAGGTGTAGGCACGATCTTTTGCCTCTTGGTTGCGGGCTCCGATGTTGCGCTACCTGACGCGTTTTGCGTGCCGTATGGAGGCATTTTTTGTTCGTGTCGGCGAAATGTACGGGTGAAGACGGTAGTGGCTGGTGGGACACTGTTACTGTGAAGCGCGTTGTGTAACGCGTCGACGCGTGTTACGTCATCATTACATGATGCCTAAACGAGCCTGTGAAGGTATTTATTTATTTATTTTTAGCCACCCCGACGCGTCGCGACACGCGTGACCATCTTGTGTTTCCCTTGTTCGCAATGCACGCGCCCTCTCGAACCCACAAATCGGTCATCGTCGAGACACCCATCATTGATGTACCCATTGACATTCGAAACTCAAATTATGAGGAATGGATGAAGATGGCAATGGATAACGTCTGTCCCTTTGTCCTCCACCCTCTTTCTACTTGCTTATGTTCGTGTCCTAGAAAATCAATCAAGCAAATTCATGGAACTTTGCATTGATTGATTATTTCCACGACATGTCTCTTCTGCGGAACAACGTCGACAATTCTATCAACTTTCAGCGCGCATCCAGTACATTAGACGGTTGCGTCAAGATCTGGACGAGCCGCGTGGACAGTGTGGGCACTGAAACAGGAAAGCTCCTAAGTAACCTGGCTTCAGACGGACGAGAAGCCGAGGACGAAGAACCAACCTCTGACAATCCTGATTCTCAAGAGCCATCCCAGAAGAAACGCAAGCCGGCACACAGATCCGAATCAACGCTCGCCAAGAATGCTGCCCAATTGAAGAGCAAGAAGCTTGACTTAGAGTTCAGCGTTGATCCACTCTTCCGAAAAACTTGCGAGGATTTCGATGAAGGTGGTGCACACGGCCTGCTTATGAACCACCTTAGCCTGGGTGTTGGTAGTGAGGGTGCCCTCCGTGTCATATTTGATGCAAGCGACTCTATGGGAAAGGTTGGAGAAGACGAGGACCTATTTGAGCCTGAAGACGACGTCGATTTGACCGCTCTTCGAAGTGAGGGTGTCTTCTCTCTCGCCTTATCACTCCTCACCTCGCCCACCCAGGTGACTTCCTTCCTGACTTGGAGGCTCTAGACCGGAAGGCCATTTCCCATTCACTAGAGAGCTTCTCGTTTTCGAGGGACACGTGGGCCCTTGATGAGGCTGCTCTTTTCCGCGATGACACACCACTTGTTCAAGGTGACGGAAGTGACGAAGACAACGGCTTCGACCCTACGATAAGTGGCGACTTTGCCGACGCGGGCCCCGACGCACTCCCAGAAGAGGACTTCTTCATGGGTGATCAGGCTGTCGGTGATGATTTTGGCGGTGATGACTTTGGTCCCGCGGGTGATGGTGGGGAAGACGGCGAGAACGGCTCGACTGGTGATCAGAGCAACCTTCGCCCGACTGGCACAGACGGAGGCCCACCCGTGCCTTTCGATCCTCGTCGTGCCCCAAATGAGCGTGCCCTGATTATGGCCATGACTGATGCCGATGCCGAAGGTGGCATGCTAGACTACTTCGATCAGTCACTCCTCAAGAACTGGGCAGGACCTGAACACTGGAAGCTACGCAAGGCCGTGCGAAGACGTCTGTGTTTTCCTGTGCCACATTAGTTACTCATGCTGACCTCGCTCACTTGAGCAGCTGAAGTGACAGATGCCAATGCTGCTTCCAAGCCTAAGCGGGAAAAGAAAGAGGCGTTCAAGATTGATTTCTCATCGCCCGCAGAGAAGGACTTGAAGGACACTGCAAAAGAGCTCTTCGCCCCAGTAACTCGGGGTGCGGGTATTAGCCTCCCGAAATATACCTCGGGGAAGGGTTCGAAGGGTAGGAAAGGCAAGGCTAAAGAAAAGCAAAGTGACCACACCCTTCCGGACGACATGCATTTCTCCAGCCGGCAATTGGTTACTTTGTTCTTAAAACCCAAATTCTCAGTACGCCTTCTCTCAGTGTTGTTGTCGGCGTGGCGACTTATGACATCTTCATAGCTCAAGATGCGTGGGCAGCGTGCACCGCTAAACGAGAATGGCGACGGCGAAGTCGACGAACACTTCTGGGCACAGGCAGCTGCCGATCAAGCCGCAGGGCGTGCTGGATCAGATGGCGACGAAGGTGAGACTCATCCTATGATGCTTAGCGGACGACGTTTTGATTCCATCCAACTCAACTCTTATTCAGCCGGAGATGGGAGCGGAATCCCATTCAATACCCAGTTTTTCCATGACGATGATGACGATGGCCCCGGTTTCGACGACGGCTTTGACGGTGACTTGGCTGGTACCGCCGACCCAGGGGAGCAGGATCTGCTCGCAGAGACGCAGGGCAAGACGAGACGCGTCCGTCCAGAGTTTGTCAACTATACAAAACGCGCAAAACGTGTGGACGTCCGGAAGCTGAAAGAAAACATCTGGAAGGGTCTCAGAATCCCCACTCATGAGCAGAGGCCCGACGACGCAGAGTCAATGGTGCGATATTTTTTTTTCGTTGGCATGAAACGTACTCACTCGCCTGACAGGACATCGACAACGAGACATTAGGTGCCGTGGATCCCGAAGCAGCACGTACATTCGATGATGTGATTGGCGGTTTGCAACGTTCATATCCCGAAGATAAGCTCAGCGAGATTAGCACGAGCTTCTGCTTTATATGTCTGCTTCATCTTGCAAATGAGCGTGGGCTCAAGCTCGAGACCAGTGACGTTACCAAGGTCCCCTCGACTGTTCAGGAAGTCGAGGAGGACAACGTCGGGAATCTCTGGAGCCTGAAGGTTAGTCGCCGGACGGCCTCTGATGTATTCAATTCACAGTGCTAATTTAATGGAGCGACAGGTTTACAGGGATTTGAATGCTACACCAGCAGCGTAGTGAGGTTTGCGACCCTCACAACCGTTCTCGTCGTCGCGCTCGAGTCCTTGTCTCCACAATCCTTATTTGCTGGACCGTTCTACGCGTGTCATCTTAATATCTATTCGTTTTGGGGCATAGAAGCATAATGTATTATTCCTTTTCCACAGGACATAAACATGGCGGGTATACGATCGGATATTGCAGAATAAAGGACATGTATGATACGGGATAATAAAGTGTGCGACACAGCCGCGATGGAAGACGAGAGGGATACAGTCAGTCAGTACGGATTGTAAGGCTACAGGGAATTAATGATACAGCAATCGAGGAAAAGATACACAGTCAAAGTCTGGCGGAACAATGTCGAGGGCGTGCGTGCATGAGGGTAAGATCGGGGAATGGAGGTTGGGTTGGGTTGCGAGCAGCTCCTCAACGGAACTTGCCCTTCCACGCAGCCCAAACGGCGTCAAGACGCCTGTTCTTGCGAGAGGACAGCTCGCTGAACTCATCGAACGCCTTCTGAGGGAGCTCGAGGACGTCGTGGGGAATGGCGAGGGCGTCGTCGTGTCAAAGACGGTGAGAAGGTCGTTTGAGTCGATGCGAGCACATGGTGCATCCGACACGAGGAACATGCGCTCGCTGGACGGAGTAAACGTGTAAACGTCGAGGTAGCGTTCACACTCGTCGTGCGGCCGCGATGCTAGAAAGGCCGAAAAATAAATCAGTACTGAGACGACGACGAACAACCGAGCGCCTTACCTTGCACAACCATAACCTGGCGCTGAACGAGAGCAACCGCAACAGAACCGTAGCTCAGCATAGTAAGATGGAACGGGGGCTAGGTGGGTCGACGACTACTGGATTGGGTTGGGATGCTCGTAGTGCTCTTAGCAACCAAAGAGAGATTGAACAGATGAGAGAAGCTCGAAAGACGAATTGGCATGGCTTTAAGGATGTCCGAGCGTTATTGTCCCGTAAAGTGTTCAAGGAGTGTCAAGATAAGGCAAAGACAATAACAGCCCCCGTTTGGTTGTCAGACAACAGCTATCACAAAAAGGACACAACCACCGGCACGTGGTTTGAAATACAACGACGGGCGACAAACAAAGAGCTGCTTCTCTATCTTTGTCTTTCTGTCATAATGGAGCAAATGTTTATTGTAAATTGTCCATAGGACGAGTCATGGAGTGCAGGGGGGGCGCAATTGTATTTTTACTGCGGCTTTCAAATAAAGGTATGGTTGACTTCAATCAAAATTGATCAAGTACATATCAGAGAGATCAGACGATGTCACTCAGGCTGTGGTTCTGCTCACGAACAAATTTTCCGCAATACACCTGCTTGCGCCTTCTTTGGCTCCATTAGGCAAAGTATAAACAGCGCGGATACGGAGGGGTGCCACAGCCGAGTGGACCATACAGTAGACCCAACTTGAACCAGGACGAAGGACGTCCCGTTTGGAGCGTCATTTCTTGTACTTCTCACGCACCGGCGTTCGTTCGGATGCGGACGAATGGGATCAGGCACAGTGCCATTGGACAGAAAACAGCTGACATGCGCTGACACGTCGACGCTTCGGCCTCTCGAAATCAGACGAATTAGAAGATTTCGCATTCAAGGCTAACGGCGAGCGCACGGTCCAATACACCCACCGCTTTCTACACTACACCATACGCGATGCGTGCTTCGCCAAAGACGCCGTGTCCGGTGATCGTGAATCTTCCTTGGGATGGCGGGGATCGTCCGTTGGCTAACCCACACCCCACTCCACGCGGAATATACGGTCCCGAAGGTGCACTAAATAACACAGCATGGTGCTATTAGGTCGCTTGACGAGACTGGATATCCGTAGGCTACGCAGAATACAAGCTTTTCGATCGTGAGTGCCACTAATGAAAGGCGGTGTTTGCCTGGATCGGGGATATGGTGTGTGCGCGTTGCTGGAGGATGGCGCTCCAGCATGTGTTTCGACATGTGATCTCCACTGAGGGAGGTCACGCACAGGAGCTAAAGGATGGACGCCTGCTCGGTTGATGGATACTCAAGCGTCCATCATCCCGATAGGACGGCATTGGGCCCTGATTCACGCAAGCACATGCAGGAGAACGACCCTGAACTAGCAGTGCGGCGCAAGACAACGGAAATTAGACAACGAGATTGACCGACTCGGGCCCATCAACCGACACCGTAGTACCGTCGGATGGTTTGCGTCCCACGACCCAACGCCCAATTGAGCAAGCCGAAGCGGCTTGCTGTAGCCGTTCTAAAGAAAGCCCGTCATATATTCTCCGCCCCAAAGAGCAGTGCATACTACGACACACGTCCGCCGCACGGCGATAGAAGAATGCAACGCTTGCGGTGCGATAACAATTCGAGGAACATGGCACACAGCAACAGTACCGAGTCCCGCGGGCCCAGACTCAATGCGCGTGCCGAACGGCAGCTGGAGAGGGCGAAGGCGAAGGGGGGGAACAACAGCCTCCTACAGTCAACAGCGGGACCAATCAGGCCTTATCTTGAACGAAGCGATTTCATTTTGGGTAACGAACATGACATGTGTGAGGCGGTGCTGTAGGGACAATTTCGGTGTTCGCCGCCCCGTGGCACGCACGGGTCTGGAGCCAAATTGACCCGCATAGGTTTGATGTTCCACCAGGATGGGCAGGCGAGGCATGCGGCCTCGAGGCATCAAGCTCAAGCTCAAGGCTGGCACCGACCATGAGCAAGGAAATTGGAAGAAGCTAGCTTCAGTTAACGCCACACGGTCAGCCGCATCTCGGGCGCCCGTACAGAATGGAACCCCTCGAAGGCGAGCGCCCATCTCCCCCCGAACCAGAACCGATCGTCGCCTGGCACCAGCTCTGGCACCGTGACCTGAACACGCCACGCAAAAAACGCGCCGCGCCCCTACATACCCCCCCTTCGTCATTCATTTGCGCCAGTTGGCTCTAGCGCTCTGTTCTGTGTCCGTAAGCGCGATATGATAAAAAAAACCCATCAAAAGGGTATGGAGATTGGCAAGGAGATTGGAGTTCATGGCCCCGGTCGGATACGTTCTGTCGAGCGCGATCAGCCGAGCTGACCCTCGGAGCAAGCACTTTGCGCACGTCGACGAAAGTAGGTTCAGACGCAAGAGTGTGAGAACAGGGCAGTGGGCACAGCTCGGGTGACGACCGCACCAAAACGTGATAGGCGGACGCACGGACCTACCCTCTTCCCTTTCAATCCCTCTCCCATTCGTCTCTTCCCGGCAGCCGGCGAAATTCATATTCGCGTATCATTATAATATCATCTACAATGTTTTCTCAAGCTTCCTGTGACCTACGATTGGGTTTCTACGTTTCGGACACCTCCACTGGCACCTCGCTTATCTCCCTTTGAAAACCCGGAACTTTGACCTCTAAGTTGTGAAGATTGAGTGATAAAAATGTGCAGGGAGAAGTGGGGTAATGAAGCGTTTTAGCGCATTGATTCCGCCGCCGGTTCGCTTCCGTGACATTGCGATGCGCAATGCGCCTGCTTTCCCCCCTTCCGCATTCGTGAAAAAGACAAGTCGGAGACCCAGTGCATGAGAGGATAAAATAATATGCCCCCGCACCGCCCGTACCTGATGTTCTGTTTGGATAACGGTCCCGCTGTCCACGCGGTGCTCATTTACAATATGACGTGCTGTAGAGGGTACAGGGTACTGGATTTCTGCTCCGCGTGTTCTTCGCGGAAGGAACCCTCTTTTCTCATCGTCACTTGCACAGGCTTCAGGCGCCCATATTGGCTGTGCTCATGTGCGATCCGTCTAGACCGGAGAAAAGGGACCAATGATGTTTGAAGATTTCTTTAATTCCTTAGAAAGATGATACAATGAAATAGTCGAGCAGCTACACAGCGTCAGGGTACAGAGAAAGGGCGGAGGATAACAGGTCGTATGAGTGAGCAATTGGATGAGCGAGCAACGCGAGACAAGGTGATGAAGAGAACCCGTGACATACGGGGAAAAACAATTATTTGATGCGTGCAGTCCAAGAAAACAAGATCGAGGGGAAGAAATACGTCAAGTACTCATGAACGGGGTCGGAAGAGTTGAAGCTGCGCTTGCCAACTACCCTTGGAAACATGATCAAGCCTGACGAGCACCAGGTCAAATACGTCGATCTTCCCAGGCCCAACAAGCCAGGCTATGTCACCGTCCTCTTCCATTTGGCGACCTTTATGTTCCTGATGTACCCGTGAGAACCCGATTTACACATTGTGACTCGAAATGACACTCACAACAATGAAGCGAGCAACGGACTTTGCGACATTCTTTGCGAGCTTCGCGCGTGTGATGGGCCCAGGAGGGTTGCGGAAGTCCCTGGTAGGGATTTGACGACTCCAGGTTGATAACCCGGCCACTGGTATTGCATGGCGTCAGGAACAATTCATTCGCTGTGGCGAGTATGACTTACGTTGATGCGAACTGAGATAGAGGGGCCACGCTCTTGGAACATAGGCTCGTCGCGTGAATGAAGGCGTGCAAAGCGACCGTGCATTGCGTCCTTCAGTGGAATCCCTGCCTCGTCAGGGTTTTGCATGTAAAAGTGGATGGATGGCTCCAGGTTGACTTCATCGACATAACGACGCCTGTCGCTTGAGGTGTGCGGTTTGTACCGCTTCTGTGGTACCATGGGACCTCGTTGGAATGGGCTGAAAGTAAGGGGATGCTCTATCTCTGGAGATGGCCCCTAGTAAGAGATCAGTTAGGCTAAAACTGTGAAGAAACGAGCGAAGGACGAACGGGTTTGGGAATAGGCCACGGAGGATGTTGGGATCCAAAAGGGGAGACGGGGGTTGAGGGACTATATACAGGGAAAGTATCATGTGCAGGACCAAGCGTGACAGCAGGAGTTGGAGGCGTCACAGCCAGTAGACTTGGAGAAGACGAGTAGCCTGGCTGAGAAGGCGAGACGAAGCCAGGGGTGAGTGGCGTGGTGGAAACTGGAGAAGATAGACCGCGAGTGTTCATGTTCAAGTGCGATAGAGGGACAGTGGTATCAATATTTATGGAGGGTATGTGGTGGTTCTGCATGACTTGAATGTTGCTAAACGGATACGGATCGTCGTCGTAGGGCTGTTCACCGAAAACGGGGGTTGGAGCAGGTAGGTCTGACGGAGGGATCACGTCCAATTCCCAGTCATCGAGGGACGTTGGAGACCACTAGTGGTGACTCAGGAGTGAGTGGATGGGTATGGGTTGATATGCAGGAAGAACTACCTGCTGCGCGTCTTGACCGCCACCAACGGGAAACGAGTCAGACTAAGGGTTGTGAGCGCCGGGGTCTAGAAACATGAAGAGGGTGTGGCGACATACCTCGGGGGACATAAAAAGAAGAGACGAATGGTCGTTGAGGTAGGAGGGATAGAGGTAGGGTTCGCGTTCGGACATTCCTTGACTTTGAACGCGGAGAAGACGCTAGAGAGCTCGTGGCGGGGGCGTAATCGGAGACTAGATAGTTGAGAGAGAAGAACAAGGAGCCCAGGGGTAAGAGGGTGTAGATGGGGCTTATAACGAGTCAGACAACAGAACAGAGGTGATGATGCAGTGCCTCTGGGGATCCAGAGGGCAGCCTTTAAAGGTTTGGAGGAGACGGGTTGAAGGATAGCTCCAGGCACACAGATACAAATAAAAGGGTTCGAGCGAGTTCCTGGGATCAGGCGGTAGATTCATCAGATTTAGCTAGGATCTGCTCGACCCTCCTTCTGGCTCGGACTTTGGCTTGGGGGCGTACAAAGTAAAATTTTGACGGTGATCAAGTGTTTGGTGCTTGCCGAGACTCGGAGAGGGATTTAGTTCCCCAGAGGATATAAGATTGGTCGAATGAGAACATGGTGAGCGGCGAGGGAACTTGAATGGGGCTTAACGGCCGTCGAAGCCAACAAGGGAGCAATGTCGGCGTGGGTACATGCCATTGTTTCGGGGGACAAAAGTTTTGTTGGCGTTGGGCGTTGTCGACGCGATGGTGGGCGGGAGTGCGGTGCGGTGGTTGCGGTGCTCGCTACTGCGTGACGGATACGTGATGCGTGACGGATGGGATGGGGCATCTGCCCTTGTACTGCTTAGGCGACGGGCACGAATGTCTTCCCTAGCTGGAGCCCTTCTCGATGTCGACATGCCGGCAGAAACGGCCATTAAACAAGATGAGGAGATGGGCGACCTCTTCGGCGAGGATTCGAACGTAGATTACGTTCACCACAACTGGAGGTCAGTACTTTTTCAACTTGTGCTCCCAACTCTCATCTTCATGCCCTTGTACCAACCAGCGAGAACCAACAGGTTTCAGCAGCACCAAGCGCTCCCGAATCGGGTTACTCTTCCCCCGTCTCACCTCCAACCCCGGACGATGGTTTGTCCTCGCCCGACCGAAAAAGAAGGCAGGCTCTAGAGTACGAAGAAGACGAGGAACCCAACCCGATAATCGAGCATCGCCTTGAGGCTTCAGTCTCAATCCCCAATATCCCACTTCCTAAGAGTTCAGACGGACAGGCGCGTCTTTTTGGCAATATTAGCGCGATTTTCTCACTCTCACCCTTTCCACAGCATTGGGTTATTCGTATGCCCAATTTTGTCAAGGTAGACTCTAAACCGTTCCATCCAGATACATATGTTGGACCAGAACACGAGGACGACTTTGCTAGTGGTACACACGAGCGCGACATGGGTATTAAACTCCGTGTCGAGAACACTGTCCGTTGGCGCTGGATTAAAGATAAGGATGGTCAAGATGTTGGTCTCCTTTTCCCGTTTCTCTCCTAATATTTGGACCTGAAGTGCGCTTCTAACCGCAGCGTCGTCAATCCAACGCGCATGTTATCCGGTGGTCGGACGGCTCTATGAGCCTCCGGCTAGGAAAAGAGTACTTTGACATCAACCAAGTAATTGATAGCTCTGGTTCTGCTCATCGGCAAGCCTTTGGTTCCCAGAACTCTCAGTCCCAGTCTCAGGGGGCACCCGTGCTTCCTCCCGGAAAGGCACATGGCCTCACCTACCTCGTTGCACAGCATAAACGGGCAGAGATCCTACAGGCGGAAGCGGCGATAACGGGCTTCCTCACCCTCCGCCCGACCGACATGCAGTCTGAAACCCATCGTTTAGTCGTTCGCGCAGTTGGTCAGAAGCACAGTAAGGTAGCCCGTTTGCGCATGGCGCCAGATAGGGACCCCGAACGCGAGAAACAAGAGCTCATTCGATCCGCCGCCGCCAAAAAACCACGCCACCCACGTGGGGAGGACGGTGGCGGTAGCAGTGGGACGCGCCGGCGTCGTACTCAAAGCGGTGGACGACGGCGGTCCGGTAACGACATGGACATATGGAGCGACGATGAGGAACCTAGTTACGACCCGTACACGAACGACGAGGACGACGGGCGTAGCCCCAAGAAGCGTCGAGCACGTGAACCAGAAGAACGGAGGGGAGGAGAGTACCAGCCGGACGACTTCGTGGTTGCGGACTCGGACGAGGATGAAGCTGGCGCCCATGCTTCTGATGACGTCGCCCGCCGCAAGAAGGGCGCTCGCGAAGAGGTGGAAGAGGACGTTTTGGACAAGCTCGACGCCCAGATCAGCCAACAGGAAGCCGATCGAAAAAGGCAACGGGAGGAAGATGATGAGCAGGAGGCACCGGTGGAAGCCGATCAGGCTGGGGAAGCCGCGATGGATATTGAGAGCGAAGATGCCGAAGAGGAGGAATTCCGGGTAAGACGAGTCGGTGGCGCTCGTGCACGCAAGGCCGTCGCGGGGTTCGATGAAGAAGATGAATGATTCAGTTTCATTCAGTGGCACACGCTGGAGACTCATGGGCGATTTACTATCCTACATGCAGTCATCTACAAAAAAAATCACATTCGATGCTGGTGCCATGGCCAAACTTCGGATACATTTGGCACTGGATGCTGCCTCGTGTCTTCGACCAACATGGCACTTTGGCACGTCACAATAACACGAACCACTCCATCACAGCCCCACGTGTTTGTCTGCCCTGAATGTGTCAACGACCGCCTGGTTCTCGGAATTGTTTTGAAGCAAATTGCGCAGCGCAAAGAGGGCATGTTCCCGCAGGTCTGAAAAAGAGGGTCATCTAGTTTGCCCGCCGAAAACGTAACGTGTTCCGTGCAGAACAACACCGTGCCCCGGGCGCCCGTCCTGACATCGTGCTGGCGCCACAGCACGCGAGCTGATGCATCAGAAAAAGGAAATATGACTTACAGGGGTTCCTGTCGTCGATAACGCACAGATTGAGCACCACGGGAATACCTCCGCAAACACGTACACGGTCTTGCACCGCCTTGTTATTGTAGCACAGAATTCCGAGCAACCTTACGAGGTCTCGCTTAAGATAGCTAAAGCCTACTTCGCCCGCGGACCCGGCAGGAACCCCGGTGGCACCACCGTTCGGGTGTTGCGGGTGAGACGGCTTGACCTTCCCAAAATTGATGCGCGGCAAAAAGGCGTCGAATATGCCCAGAGTTTCTAAAACGACCCGACCACTTGTCACCATGCTTATGCTCAGTAGACGAACGAAAGAGACTACCGTACCTAGTAGGGACTCAATAAACCCACTTCCGGTGGAGCTCCGGGAACCGGAAATTGCGTCAACACAAGGAAGAGTCATACTGACTAGGACCGGGGCCGCCGTTGTCCCACCCTCATTTTCCCTCTCCGAAAGCAGAATGGTCGAGAGGCTGGTTGATAAGAGAACTAACGCGACGCACACACCAGAGAGTTGCAGGTCCGCTGTGCCACTGGATGGCCAGTGGGTGGACTCGTCATTCGCCTTTGTTATGGCTCTCGGCTCAGACGACGCCGTGCCAGTGACCAGCTGGATGGCGCGGCGCCCGTTTTCTGCCTGGAAGAGAAAATATCCGCGAGAAAGCCGCCAAAGTGCGGAGGTGGTCGCCCTCGTCCAGAAATGAGGCGGGAATGGATTGTAAAAACGAATCGACCAGCTTCAAGAGTATTGTTTGGGTCGGGGAAATGACTCATCTTGCCTATTGGGTGTATCAGAGACGGGACGCAAAATCTCCCGAGACTGAGCGTACATAGATGTTCGACGATAAATTTCTGGGAAGAAACCCAGTTGAAAGAGCCTCGAGAATAGCCCATATCTAGAAAGCCCGTTAGACTAGTAGGACAATATGAGAGAATGTACACATACACCAACTCAAAGACCTTGCTTTCATCCCCTGAATCGGGACGGTCCACAAGGCCTTCAAGCTTGTCAAGTATGGAAACGCATACACGGACACCGATACTCGTGCTAACTATTGCATACCTATTGGAGTGAAAAATAAGGTTGGAGCCACAACTCAGCGCGTGCGGGTGTAAAATACCGTACGTACCCTCTCTCGTGACTATCGCAAATACAGTTCAGGACAAGAACCAAGACGGACATTAATGTGCGCGGGTCAGGTAAGCCCGTAAGACGACTGTCCTGGTGGATAGGTGTCAGACCGGCCCAGATCCACATTACGGGGATACCGTTACATGAAACAGAGTTTTCCTCAGATATCTGCATTTGAACATCCCAGAATTGGTCAAGGAGCTCTGGTTACCAGTCACCAGGTTGGAAAGTGTTTGAGTCAACGTCCTGGTGACCGTAAATGCTGCATCGATGGGCACGTTCGCCACTAGATCGTGCCATGAGGAATGCGGACAACATACTACTCTCATCCCGGTCCTTCGTCCACGCCGTGTATAGGTAGATGAGTTGGCGTATATGTGGTTCTATAATACTTGGGAAAGAGTCCATTAGAACGTTCCCGTCTCGGGGAGAAAGCGCAGCAGATTCTCACAATGCATGTTTTTGGTTAAATGGGACATCGGCGACAAGATTACGGGTGAACTTGGCAAGGCTGACAATTAGGTTGTGTGAGAAGATGTACTGTCGGACTCGCTTCCCACAGACTGCATGTGAGTGAGAGTACTCCATAGCTCGTGGAGCGGCGCCCATATAGAAGGTTGTTGGGAACCTAGTTGTACACTATAAATGGGTTTAAGTGAGTAGGGAGAACAAATAACAAGAATTACCGAAGGGCCTTGTCCAAGGCGAGTTCTCGAGAAAGATCGTCCAAAACCGTTCTCAGAGCCGGGGAAGAAGCACAGATGTCCGAGTTAAGAGCACGAAGGAGCTGTGAGTGCGGGTTCTGAGTAGCCATGGATAGGCAAATCCCCTTGTTCCTTGAAGCTATGGTCCACCGCACGCACACAGCCTCCTAATAAATAAACCAAGCGAGTGTAATGGGGTACGTATGCATCTACTAGCAACGGCCCGAAACATCCGTCTACACATGGCCAGCGATCACAACCTGCACGTCTCCCTCGAGCTGCACCTTGTCGAAGCACTGCATCCCCTCATAAGCTCAGTTCCTCCCCATCTCTCAGCAGAGCTATCCAAGCTTCTTCCTGATGAGAGCTCAACCGCGTCGCAGTTGACGGCATCGCCGATGATTCCCTACGCCCTTCTTCAATCTATTTCTAAATGGGCACGTACCGAGGAGGGTGAAATGGCGCTCAGATCGAAAATACCCCCTCTCGATCCATTTGCATATTCAATGGTCGCCTTGCTCGCTGGAACTCGCACATCCCCTGACAAAAAATTTCCCACTTTGCCTCGCGTGCCCACTCGCGCTGAAGGCGTAGCGCGCGAGATCAGCGATAGGCGCGCGATTGTTGCACTACTTAATGCCATTCTCAGCGTGATTTGCACTGGCGCTGCCGCGTGGTGGGCTGCACAACGCACGGGTTGGCGCGATGAGTGGGTGCGTGACACCTGCGATCTTGCGATACGCGACCATTCTGACGCCACACGAATTCTCAGAAAGTACTTCTGTCGCTGCTCGCTGCAACCATCGTTGCCGTTTCCGAGATTGGACTTTATATCATATGGGATACCCGCCGCGAGAGGCGGAAGCACTCCACACCCCCGAAAGGACAACCCACTAGCGTCCGCTCCGTGGAGGGTGACAGATCACGCGATATCGACGAGAACGCTACCTTGGAGCTGACTCACGAGGGCCCCGCATTGTCTCAGACGACCTCTTCAGTTGACCCCCATCAGCATATCGACAAGCAAGCACTCCGTCAGCGCGTCGGCATCAAGCTAAAACCGTCTTCCGGATAATATCATGAGTCTTTCTTCGGCCAACGCCGTTCTAGTGGTGCTTCTATAGCATCCGACAAGGAGACAGTGGAGATGAAGCTGAAACCGAACTACATTCGTTCAGTCGAGGATGCTCTCAATCGTCAGACTACAAGCTTCGAGCTCCAGGCATCCACTTGCTACTCACATCATATACAGTATGGCTCTGTCGCCACGCTACACTCAACACTACACGCTACTGATAGATATTGAGAGTCTTCATGAATGAATGGAGGTACCATCCCGTAGGCCCCAAACGTGGAGACACTCGCCGCCATCTAAACGGCCCAGTCCAGTTTGAGGGACAATTTGTACAAGGTCCGATACGTCTATTGCCCAATACGGCTCCTCTCCACGGAAATAATCCAATCGTAATCGCGCAGGTGAAACTGCGGCTGCGAAAGGCAGATGAAACGCGGTGGCGACCTCTGCTTGCGATAACACCAAAGACTCCACCTGTAAAGATGGTAATGAAGCTTCTGGATCGCCATTGGCTTCATGTAGCCGCGATGGAGGTGTGGCGTGAATGAAACCCTATATTTACGTTGGTGGCATTGCAGCTAGTGAGTGGAATGTAGGACATGGGCGATAATCGATGCTATCGATCACGAGGCGGATCACGTACAACATATGGCCATACGCGCAAACCGCCGAGGGAGAGCTGCGGCGGTCCCATCTCTCCTAGGATTTCCACCCGGTCAGGTACTACACCGACCTCCTCTTGTGTTTCACGGAGAGCTGCAGTAAGGAAGGTCTTGTCTGTCTGGGCGCAAAGTTTCGGGTTTAGCCAGCCATCGCGATTTGCCACGCGCAGATTAATCGGACAGACGATGCTCACCCTGTCGACTCGACCCCCCGGAAAGCTGATTTGCAGTCGGTCATTTCTACCGACCGGCGGAAGCACAACGAATCGCCCGTACCTGATTTCGCCCGAGTGTGTTCTTAGCTTTCCCCTGAGCTCAAGTAGTATACTTGGCTTGTTGTTGACATTGCAGAGGGGTATGAGGACCGCAGCATGTTTTTCTCTTGGGTTGGCAACTGTCAACGGGTAGTCTAAGGTACTCTTGGTCAGCGCAGCACGGATTGCTGCGAGCGACGTTCTAGTAAAAGGGGAAGATAATGCGGCAGTAAGATTTGGGAGAGGAAGTATGTTGGAGGTTGCCACACTTGTGAAAGTCCGAAGCATGCTTACCCAGCCGCCTGGACAGGACGCGTCCACGCTGTCTTACTCATCGCAACGTATGTATGCGCATAACACGTCCGAGTCAGCCTCTCAGACATGAGAGGGTATCACGTCCGCATAGTTTTGCACTTACCGCCTTCAAAGTCTCAGAAGCAGAAGACGAAGACCGACGCATTTATTCCGTTATCCCTGTGGCAACCCCTCCCAACACATCTACGCAAATTTACAGCGCGTCGGAACGCGACCTTCAATCCTCGCGGAAAGGATTATCGATTTGGGCCCATTGCATTAGATTGGACAGATCTTGACAACATGGCTGCCACGCCTTTCGTCAATCAGGGACGAGCAGACCCGAAAGGCGAGTTTACAGATCGCTTTGATGTGAAGCCCCACATGGCAGGGCTAAGCTGGCGCTTTAGGAACTGCAGTTGCTACCTTCGTTCCTAAGATTCGCACAAAATCGGGCTCTGCGAATCTTCCTGAGGGTGTCGTCCATGTCTATCGCGACGCCGAGCGGCAAAAACTCGCTGAAACGGACGTGGGGACATCTGCGCTGGATGCCAGTCGCATAATGCTAGAAAATGCAGACAGCGATGGTTATATGGTTGGCGTACTGGCTGTCCCCTCCTGGATGACTCCATCCGATTTTCTCGCCTTTGTTGCACCAGTACAGGAAGACATGTCACACTTGAGAATGGTCCGGTGAGTTTTTTGCAGGCTGCAACATCGAGTATATATTCAACATATGCTTTTTAGGGATACAGCCCCCAACCGATCTATAGCTCTCATGAAGTTTCGCAAGCCCGAAAGTGCCTTGGAGTTTGCCGAAGCTTACAATGGGAAGGCGTTCAATTCCATGAATGTCAGTACTTGCTCTGGGATCTTCTCGAGACCCTTAACCCTCACTGTACTGCTAGCCAGAGACTTGTCACGTTGTTCACGTATTATCCGTGAGCATTGATGCCGACGATTCGGTCTCAATGGCCCTAAGAGGTCTCGGTTCTGCGCGAGCACCCGTTATTGAGATTCCCACTTGTCCTGTTTGTCTCGAGCGCATGGACGCCGCTGTCACTGGACTAGTGACTGTTCCGTGCTCACACACGTTCCACTGCGAATGCCTCAGCAAGTGGGGGGACAGCCGGTAATCCCACCTTCTCTCGTTCGACTTGCACAACAGCTAATGTATTGTGGTGCTTGTAGGTGTCCAGTGTGCCGCTATTCCCAGACTCTCCGCACGTCGCATCCGTCGTCTGCCAACGCGTCTCGCTCCACCTCCATACCTTTTGCCGACCCGGTCGCACCTGCCCTCTCGTCTTGTGCGGACTGTAACTCCACCACAAGCCTCTGGATTTGCCTGATATGCGGAAATATTGGCTGCGGAAGGTACGGTCGAGCCCACGCACACGCACACTACGAGCGCACGACGCACCTATATGCCTTGGAGCTCGAGACGCAGCGCGTGTGGGACTATGCAGGCGACGGCTATGTCCATCGGCTCATCCAAAACGTAGCCGACGGCAAGCTTGTCGAATTGCCGTCAGCGTCGATGCGCACTGGCGACGATACCGGTGTAGGTGGGCCCAGCACGTCGGACTCGCTCACCGCAGAGAAGATCGAAGCGATCGGCATCGAATACTCGTATCTTCTCACCTCGCAACTCGATTCGCAGCGTGCGTTTTACGAAGAACAAACGACCGCGCTACAGGACGAGGTCATAGGTCTCAAAAGCGTCGTCACGCAGCTTCGACAGGAAGCCGAGTCTTCGCGCGCGGCCGCCGCGGCCGAAGAGACCCGTCGACGCCGTGAGGAGGACGAACGCATTTCGGAAGTCCTCCGCGATAAGCAACGCTTTGAGAAAAAGTCAGAGCGCTTTATGGAGGTCGCGCGCACGCTCGAGAAGGAGCTGAGAGAAGAGCGCGCCGTGAGCGGCGGGCTGTTGAAGAATCTCGAAGCTGTGCAGAAACGTGCGGAAGAGGGCGACGCAGAACGCGTCGCTCTCGCTCAGAAGGTGAAAGAACTTGAGGATCAGGTGAGGGACGTCATGTTTTTCCTCGAGGCACGGACAAAAATAGAAACTGGTGAGGGGGAGATGGCGGAGGTGGTAGGTGGGGATGCTTCGGTGCCGACGCCAGGACCATCGGCGCCGACTGGTGCGACACAGACGCCCGGAAAGAAGAAGAAAAAGCGCTAGGCTTGGGTACCTCACTTATCAGGACACGTCTACTTTTCGAATACAACCCTTTAGCTTAATGTGCCACTACTCATAGTATGCTGCAGTGGTAATCTGAATAGATTGTATTATCATAGCGCGTGTATCATTTTCCTGATCTCCCAACTTGTGCGCCAATCAGTCGCCTATCACTTCCGTTGCCTCTATCACTGCATGCGCTCGTGTAAGGGCTAGCTTCGACTTTTGTCTTTCGTGCTAACGCAATTGTAGCTGCGCATAATGCCGCTGTTCTTCCAGGGTCGGTCACGGTCGGAAAATTTTAGTTCCCTCCACAGGCCAGAGCCCTGGTACAAGTGATATCCACATTTCGTCTGCAATTGGCAAGGGCTTTCGCCGCCACAGGGCCCAGTCTCATAGTCCCTCGAAAAAGCTTAGATCCTGTGCGCTGAGTCCTCCGGTTCCTTTAACAGGCGGTGTGGGCGTCGCTTTTGCAACAGAAAAATTGGTGCTCTTTTCCTTGCCGCTGTCTACGAGTAATGCAAGCGGGGTGGACTCTGGCGAGTACGGTCGAGGTGGCGGCTTCAGCGGGGGCGTCAGTCTGTAGCGCTGGGCGGAGGCAGTAGCGGAACCGGTGCTGAGGCTAGCGCTGGCGGCACCTTGCTAATTACTGCAGTTGGGAGGGGAGGCGGTGACAGCGTCCTCCGGGACGACGGTCCAGTAGGAGGCGCAGAGAGATGAGGCGGGGGTGAGGGCGATTGCATAGCGTCAATGACGCCTGTGGAAAACGGCGAGCCTCTTCCCAAGGTCATTTGTGGTGATATAGGGTTACTGAGCAAAGGTGGCGGCGAAGTCTTTCCAAGTGGCGGTGGTGGCGGTGAAAAAGTAAAAGATTTTTCCGTTGGCGTCGTCCCAAAATAGTCCACATTCAGGCTAACTCCCTGGTTCCGCGCAGGAGGCGGCGGCGGTGGCAGAAGCGCATCGTGGCATGGTGAGGGTGGGGCAGGCCAACGGCCCGGTCGGGCTGCAGCAAGATCGAGTAAGCTTTGCGTACGCTGGTGCCCCTTTTCGACCGCTGCTTTCGATGGGGACGAGGTGGTAGTCGCTTTCGAAGTGGAAGGATGTCGTTGGTGATTGGAAGGAGCGGGTGCAGGGCCAATGTCCAGAATATTAAGATCTGCGCTACTGGAAGGAACAGACTCTGGCGGAGGGGGAGGAGTGAGGACTTCAGGAAGCGGGGAGGGGGGTGCCGGCCACCGGCCAGGACGAGCTGCTGCGCGTTCCACGAGATCCAGTGTATGCATATGCTCCTCAGCGCGTGATCTTCTGCGTCGATGTGCAATTGAAGAGGTTGGGTTCGCAGGTGCCACTCGTAACACTGGACTCGCCAATACTGCATCTAGCCTTTTAGAGCTATTGGGCTCTGTAGGCGGAGGCGGTGATATAAGACTAACGAAGTGGTCGTCCGATGACATTGATCGGCTGCGTGAGGGTGGAACACTCCCTTGAGAAGGAGGGCTGGTACTGAAAGTAAGAAGCGGTGGCTCTGCAGGAGAAGAAAGGAAGTCGGAGAAGTCGTCGTCATTGTGGGGGGCATCGATAGCGCCACTAGAAGATGTTGGAAGCAAGGTCGCGATGAGGGAGGTGTTTGTCTTATCTGATGGTGAGGACACAGAGTTAGGATGTATAGACTTGGAAGACTTTGCCTGAATAGGACTGGGGATCAAAGGAGGAGTCAATGGAAAGGTTGAGAATTGTTCAGTAGGTTTTCGCGCATCCAGTAACACACCCGTGTTCGGAGTGATAGGGGAGGTAGTAAACCATTCATCGTGTCGTCTCTCACAAGCGGACGTAGGCTGGGGGATGGTAAGGTGGCGGCATTTGGGAGAGATAACGAAGGTAAAGACGATGGGGGCGGTAATGGGGACGGCAATGGGAGCGGCAATGGAGGCGGCAATGGAGGCGGCAATGGGGGTGGCAATTTCCCGTGGAGGAAGCCGCTCGCCGCCGTGCTCCCGAATTCCAGTTGTTCATCACTCGTGTCGATCGGGTCGGTGGAATTGGACCTCACATCGGAAAGGTATTCGAGATCGTCGCCTGAGAGGGTCAGCGAATTGCATGAGGGAGAAGACGACGAGCGAGACCGAGAAAACTTGTTAAGGAAGCGCGAAACCGCTGACGGCGCTGACGATGGGGGCAAGTCCCCATCCTTCGTGATGGCATCAGCAAACGGAGGCACTAAACACTAAGGGAATAGTTGTACCTGAGAAGGGGCGGGTGCTGGAGACGTATATGGCTCGAGAAGTGTTGGAGAGACATGTTTTGTTTCAGAAGGTGACTTTACGTCCTCCGTGCTGGAGCGCTGATTCGGCGTCTGGGCAGAATGTACGCTTTCTGGCGCTACATAATTGAGCGGGGTGGTGCTTCGCTCTCTACCGGGAATGGAATTGGTAACACCAGAAGCGCGCTTACCCCACAAGCCCGCCAACAGCCCCGTAGGTTTCCTCGCCTTCTCTTCAACATTCCCGTCCTTCTTGCTGTCCTTCTCAAGAATTCGCCAACCCAACGGGACCTCGTCCACGGACGTTTCAATACGAGACTTGACAGAAGTTTCCCAAGCGGTCGATCCTTTGGCTGCAAGGAATGTCGACATTGGGCTTGTACGAGCCAAAGCGGTGTTTCGAGAAAGTTTGACAGCATTAGCCATTGCCTTTGCAGTAGAACCCTTGCCGAAGGGTAGCGTCTGGGGAAGCGTGAGACTTGGAACATAACGTAGCATTAATATATCGCTACAAACGTGCATGAGCTTAAGTGCAATAGAACGATAGGTCATAGACTCACAGGCCATCAACATCCAGACCAGAATGCCATTTCCTCTGCCATTCTGGTTCAGCTTCATCTGGAACTCCTGGCCAAGCGTCCTTCGTGAAGTCCTCCAGATGGAGAAGTATGCGCGAAAGTAGTTCTGGCGGCTTGTAGGAGTAAGTATTGTATGCGCAACATGTGAAGAAGTGAGCGCTCACCACCCTGCGGTCCATTTCTAACTGTCTTATCTTCGCTGACTCCCACTGGTCGTCAGTACGTTGTAGACCTTCGTCTTCTACTACTGTCGGCGCACTTCTCCACGGTGAGTCCCATTCGTTTGCATACAGCTGGTTTCCAAGTGAGCCTCTCTCAGATGAAAAGGGCGCAGCATCGCCGTGCTCCGGTCCAGCTATGAAGGTACCAAACGCATTGGGGCTAGGTGGAGGAGATGGTCCTGGGGTGGGAGCTGAAGACAGAACCTGAGGGGGGATTACTTCTTCCTCGAGTTCTACTTCCACAGAGGGAGGGGAAGCGGGTATGTCATCACTTTGGGTTGTGGGAGGAGTCGGGTCGGATTCTAGGTCATTAGAACTCTCGTCGTTGGGAAGCTCTGCCTGGCTAGAATTCCCCAGAGGAATATCACCATAGGGATTATCAAGCGACCAGTCCTGCTGTGCACCAGCACCATGGTGACCGGTCGACCAGAGTGGACCTAGCGTAGCTGAAGGCTCATCCCACCGGATACCAGGACCGGTAGAGGACCAAGAGGGCGCAGAGAGATCGTCTTCCGGAGGATCATCACTTCTTGACTTCTCCGGGGTTGACCAGACCACTTTTTTCTTCTCGTCTTTGGCGTCGTCTGGACTTCCCCATGCGTTGCCCCAGAGATCATCCATATAATTCGTAAAGATTAGTGCGACGACAAGCGGTTAGTCGTTGCTGACCCTAACCCTATACATCACGTGCTCGATGGTCACATTAGCTTTGCCCAGTCGCCGCGATCCCCGAAGTTCACTCACCCTCGTTTGTTCCTCCAATGGATCCTCAACTGCAAGAGCCAAATCGGTTAATATCGGACTGGGACGAGTACGATGTGCAAAATTTTCTTTCGAACCTTGGGTTGCCCCAATACGAGGCCAAGGTCAAAGGTCAATGGCTTTCTGCATTGTTTTCCATTCCTTCTGTCGTTTAACCTCAGCTATAGAGCATAACTTGACCGGGGATGTGCTGTGCATGATAAGACCCGAGGACTTGAAAGAAATTGGTATTGCCACGGTCGGCCAACGATTGGCTATCTTGAAGGCCATCTACCTCATAAAGCTCGCCCATGAAATCCCTTTTGAACCTGACCACTATATCCCTCCCTGTTAGCCGTCATTCTCTCTCCATGCTATTGACACTGTCCTGAGTTATAGTAGCCGAAGCAGGCGATCCCTCAGAAAGTGTCACGATGGACAAACTCTACTACCTCATCCGAGAGCAAGGTTTACCCAGTCTCTATCTAATCTTCCACCACCACAACTCATAGCTCTTAGAGGAAAGACTACGGACCCTCGAAAAAGAGAACCGGCGGCTGTCAGAGACGGTTCTCTCGACAGTGGATGATCTTCAAACCTGGCGGTCATCTCATCAGACTCTAGTGCGTTGGCCGCCTATTCGTCACTGCCACCCGTATTGATCGACGTACAGACGGAAAGCAGCCCACTCACGCGACAGCCTTCCTTCAAGTGGGCACAGTATGACAAGCCGTCTAGTTCACCCACAAAACCGGAGATGTCTGATTCACCTCATCCATCACCCAATCGGCTCGAGCATGACCTCACTACTCGGCCACATTCCAACGCGCAGAGCAAGTATGCTGTCACCGCTAATTCGTCTTCCACGGTTCAGCTTCCCACACCCCCACGCCCATCACGTCAAGAGAGTACGGATAATCTAAAGAGCTTCAAGGTCAGCTTGGAGGACCCTGCGTGGAAAGTCCTACCAGCTGCTTTGCGAAAGTACAAGATAAATAATGACGACTGGCAAAACTACGCTATGTTTATATGCTATGGTCCTCCAAGTGCGTCACTTTCAGCTTCGAACGTGACACCTCTCGTAATGCGACTCTCTTAGGTAACCGCATCGAACGTTGCTTGAGCTACGATGAGAAGCCACTGCTACTATTTCAAAAGCTCAAGGATGCATCTAAGAATCCGGTCTTCATGCTCAAGCATATTAAAGATATCCGCTCTCCGATTGCAGTCGCCCAACAGAAGCAAGCCGCACGCAAGGCTTCTAGCGACTCGTCGTCTTCTAAATCCAAGCCTGGAGCTCCGCATGCCAGAACACCTTCGCGCCCGCCACGTTTACAGATGCACGTCGAGACTTCCGCTGGCGTTGTCCCACCTCCAATGACGGGCATATCTGCGCAACCCGGCTGGCCAGACCTTACTTCACCCGCGGTCGATAATAAGGACCGCGAAGATGCCGTTGACCGGGAGCGGGTGAAAGGTTCGAGCAGCTCGGAGCCTCCGAAATCTGCCGTCCCGCATACGGCGGTTGCAACCGCCTCGTCCGAGCACAACGAGATAGGCACACCTGCGCGAGAAGTCCCAGTTACGGCTGAGATATCGTATGCTGTAGCAATATATCCATATATGGCAGAGCAAGAGGATGAGTTCGATGTTGTTGTGTGCGTACTCTCTATTTCCGCATTTATCAGCCCGGCTGACGTCAACAGTGGAGATACATTCGTCATTATTTCCCGAGCACGAGGATGGTGGGTCGTGCAACGCGACCCTACGGGAACAGGTATCGTAGATTCCGATACCAGCAAGCAAGGCTGGGTGCCTGCGGGGTGCCTCCTCGAGACACGTATACCCGTTGCAACAGCTGTGGCAGAAGCCAGCCATGCGACTGGGTCAACCTTCGAACCCCTTGAACCCCCTTCTCCTGTCTCGAACACGAAAACTCCAATCCTTCCTCTTCACATCGTCTCCACAAGTTTCCCAGGCTACGCATTGATGGACTATAAGAAGAAAGGCGATGAAGAATTAGACCTATTCAAGGATGACGTACTGCGCGTTTTCAAGCGCTACAACCATTGGTCATATGTAGGGTTGTCTGGCTAGTACTTCGGTAAAGTTTTATTAATTGCCTTTATCATTGCAGGCTGTGAAAGAGGATGGTGGTGATCGTGGTTGGGTTCCGGTGTGCTCATTTCCTCCCAAACCAGACATTGATAATTACTCACTCCTGACTCTTATTCTGCCATCCGTTCTAGTCGTGGTACATCGGTAAGATGTCATCATCCAATGGGACGCCAGCTACACCGAATATCACCGCGGCAAACACGAACCATTCCGCCGTCAACCTCGATGAGCCATCTCTTGCGCAACATACGCAAGTCTCACCCATGTCTTCCGCGTTTCCATTGCAAGCACGATCTACAACGGTTGTCTAATTTTCCAGAACCAAGGGTTCTGACAGTCTCGAAGGACCAAGTCTGCCCGGTCAAGTTATTGACGGGGTATGACGTTTAGATCCTATGAACCGAGCACCCGCTCAGCCAGTACTAACTCAGCATACCTCCTATCCCCCTACGTTCCTAATTTACCCCCTTCGTGACATTGGTGTCGGGTTCTTCGGCTTCGTTCTTAGCCACTTAATTGGCCTCGCATTTGTGATCTACTTCTATTCTGATTTGCTTCTACGCACTTTTGATTTGGTTGCTCTTGTCGTAGCAGGCGACCGCTCTTAGCATTTGATGTATATTATCACTACAATGGGTTTCATGTGCACGCTTGGTAGCTGTGCTTCCATCTGTTTTCCACAACAGCAGAATCTTAAGAGCCGGAAGCTAATGGACACGAAGTAGCGACTCACAACACAAGTAACACACTTGTAGCACTGAGGCCAGTGCTAAGACCGAGCCTAATAGGCTAATACTTTCATCGGTGACTCGGTGACTCAGCGACCCGATATTCCATAGAGCTACGCAGAGCTACGTACAAGAATGGAGTGGTTAAGCTATTAACTCGATCACCCGGCACTTTGTTCCTCCAAGATGCTGTGCGTAGGACTTCGAACGAACGCAGTCAACATCGTATCGGTTCTGGGCTGCGGCGCAGCCACTCCCAGTCCCCATTGGAAGGAAGAGAATCCATAGGTGTTCCTTTGACATGACCCGATTTCTTCACGTTGTCTACAAGACTAGTGAAGCTAGTGAAGTGCCACCTTTGGCGGCTCAAACATTGCTCGCCAAGGGACAGATGATCATAAACTTGAACATGGAAATCTTGATGGAAATAGTTTTCTACTCTGAGTTCATCAAAGAACCATGTGATCACCCGGCATTTACCGGTGCTAACCACGCTGTTGCCAACAACTCGAAGGTAGTGTCACGGTCGATCTCAGCGGGTCAGCTCATGCTCGATGTTGGTGTAGGTATAGGTGTAGTGCTGGACACTCGAACTTGCACTCGAATCTCGACGACACTTTCTCTGAACCCCGGAAATGCCTATAATTATCGATAGACCCAAGGTCTGGTTGGTCCGAGTCACTGCATCCGGGTTGATTTCTTGCGGGCATTTTGAGACATGGCAATGTACTAATATTGAGCGTCTTTCGCTGACTCCTTCAGCCCAAACGTCCTTACTTTTCGGGTCATCCCTATCGAGTAATTTTGCCGTCTTGGACATAATGACCATCACTCCATGTCTAGTACGTAGACTACCACCATGCACTCTCAAACAAAGGGTGGGCTGGTGAGCTCCTATTACATATGGCGCAAGCTATCTGAAACTCACTTCCAGCTAGCTTCTGCAGGCACGGCCAACCCCTTGGATCAGGCAAACCTGTGAAGTAAGTTGTGTCGACAGCACGATCCTTCCGATCATGCACTCCATTTCTTTCATTCTCACCCTTTTTTTTTCATTCTATCACTTCATTTATCACTTCACTGATCAGCGTCAACTTGTACACTATCAAAGATGCCTCGTACATGCTTCCCATCCTGACCTTAAGCACCCTACACTGCTCTAGACACGCACAAACTATTCCGAAAGGCGGAATATCTACAGGTGTAGGGGTCCGCTTATCTGACTCCAGCTTTATTCCAGTGTTGGAGCCCAAAACCTGAGTGTATGCAAGAGGCATTTATATGCACCCAAATGAGGGCTGCCATACCATCTCCTCGTTTACCCAGACCAACACTCGAATGTCTCAATACAGCGAAGAACTCCTCGTGGATGGGTACATATCCAGGGCCTTCTACCCGAACAAAGCCGCAGAAGTCTATCTCTCCCATCTACTAAAGACGAGCAACTTTAGAGAGTTGTGTCAGACCTTGCCCTCTCCCAATGGCAAGGTCTTTGTCGTCCGAGACACCTCTCGTTTTCTTCCTCCGTCGGACCTCAACGACGTCCCACTTTTACTGGACTACGTTGTCAAAGACATAGGGACAGTTGTGCCCCAGACACTGTGGACTCCACACAACAAAAACGACTTGAAACAACATGTTGAAGAAGCCGACTTACAATTGCCTATTTTCTTTATCCAAAATGGCGATTTGGGTCTCTCCTTGGAGGACGCTGTTAACGGTCGGTGCCATAGCACCCTTCGTGACGCACGCACGTATGCCCAGCTTGGTGGAAAAACTACCACGCATATCCGAATTTCGGTAAGTAGCGGTTGAATAATGCGACTAAGAAGAACGTGCATTGACAGTCCTGTGTACCATAGTGGCCAGGATACGAGGATTACAAGCGACAGGTCCAGACTCGAGACGAGACCGCGGCCCATAATCCAATTACTATCGGGAGGTTCGCACAGCATGTTGGCCGTTCAGTAGACGCCTTCCTTCGCGTGAGTTCCCGTGCTGTGTGGCGGGAATCCATACCTACTAAACGCGGATTTCTCTCGGCAGGAGGGAACGCCAAAGGATAACTTGAATCAATCAGACAAACGCTGGAGGATTGGGGATGGCGGGATCAGCCGGGCCAACATTAGAGTTATTGGTGCCGTTCATGTTTCCGCTGGTAGCTGGATGCCAATTCTTCAGCTCAACGTTTACGTTATTTAGTTCCCTTACTGCGACGCTCGTGCAGTAATACTGTTTCCCTAGAATACCGAGCCAGAAATGTGGCATCGGCTTGATATCACTTAGATCGCACGTGTATACAGTAGTCTATACAGTAGTCATGGCATAAACCAGGCCCAGGATAGGCATATTGATGCTTCGTTTAGCCTACAGCGGGATCCATATTAATGATCCCTGGCCAAAAGAGGTTGTCATCTGAGTTCCAAGTTTTTGACAGCTGGGTTCGTAGTTAAGTCAAAAAAGGAAATATTGGATATAGTTATCCCGGATGAGACAACTCAGTGCGAGGACCGTGAATGAACCAGGTGGCACGTGTACATTCTTTTCCTTCCGTGCCACACCACTACCTCTCCTCCCTCCTTGCTTGAAGAATCGGTGCTCTTTTTCTTTCTCCCACCCATTGCACCCAGAAACCTCACCAAAGGGATTGATGATGATCTGGCCTTGACCTTGCCTCGGACACAAGGGCCCCCGTTATCAATTGGGAAGCACTTTGCCCCCCCCACCCAGTCTCTACTCGGCTTATGCCTCTTCCCACTTTCATTCCTATTTCTCGCTTTCTAACATAGCATAGTCTACTTAGTTGTACATTCCAACTCTGCCCGTCTTCTAATACATTATTTCTCCTGTTGGCTTTACCCTGTGCAGCGTCCTTGCAAGGTAAAGTAACGCGAAAACCGTTTATCCTTTTTGTCCCCCATGATTGGCCTCTGCATCTCTGACAAGCTCGAAGAGATGGCTCGTCCATGTCATTCTCCTTTGATGTCAGATTCAGTTGTATTATCAAAAAAATGGCTGGGGATGTATTGCGTGCGTTTGCATTGATGAGCTCAACTTCGTCAAATTTGTCTTTGAATTTACATTAATTTATATTTTTTTAATTACTAAAATAATTTTGGGTGGGAAAAAAGTCCGGCATAATTGCCGCGCCACTGGAGTTTGAAAAACATGTTTGCTGATTTTGTAATCAGGGGACCATAAATGTGGATCTCGCTGTAACGCCAGTTCATACTGCAATCTCTACAAATCTAAACTTAGACACGTCAACTCAAGGAACGATCATGTCAGACAACAATATTTGAATGGCCCATTGTTGTTTTCGCGGGGTGGCTGAAACCCGGTCAACGCTCACCCAGGTCCCCGGTCGCAATGCTGTGTTTGACGGATTTGGTAATGAAAAATCGGCCGAAAACCAATCATTACAAGATAACAAACAGCCCAATTCTCTCATAACCGGGTTACCGACTGACATAGTGCAAGTCAGTCGGTGGAGGTCAATTTGTTGAAGGGTCTCATATAGGCACTGCGGCACGTTTCTGTTCAAGATCACGGTTGGTGGAGAAGGTGTGAAGATGCCAGTCCGCCATTGGTCGAGGAACGTAACTGATTTACGGCATCTACCGAAATTAGCAACTCCATCCACAAAAAAAAGCATTCGGAATTGGATCGGAGCAGCTTCTGGAGGGGTACATTGTATGTTATGAGAACTTACGCCCTGTCTTGTGGGCGACTTGTTGGCCAGTAGGCCTTCGCGAATAGATTGGGCGCTAGCTTGTGTTTCAAGAACACGGTAGTGCTATGTCGATCAGTGTAGGTCAGCAGACACATGGTGAGCAGCACAATTCTCCATTCGAGCCCTTATGATGATGACAAGTGCGCATAGTCGGTTGTGTCGAGGCCTCTGAGAGACCTGTTCAATTAACTTGAAGCCAGGCTGCTAAGTTGAAACTTGTCCCTGGCAACATCGCAACATCGTTGCCCCGACCGACACAGCCATCTCTATTGCACAGCCTCTACGTCATGATCGGTCTGCCTCGTATGATATTCGAATTTCACTTGGACGGGCTTTGTTATACCCCGTTTCGTGGCTCGCGCGAATCTCCTTGGCGCCATGGCGCCTTCACGATGTGGTACACGCGTGCAAAAAAAATTTATCATGTCGCCATTGGCTGTCATGGACATTTCTCTCAACTCTCCACGAAATTTTTCACTTCCGCCCGGTACGAGGTCCGTGCACAATCGCCAAGTTGATGTCTGGAGGCTATCTGTTCTGTCTTAGGAGACGCGTTTGTCCTCGGTGGCTCTTCTGTACATATAAAGTACCATGATGAGCTCATGAGCCACTGGTCACTTCCGAGCCCCGGCATTACAACTTACATGGCGCTCCATCCTATTGCCGAGCTATCGATTCCGTCCTTCGGGAGACTGTCAGATATGCTGTCATGTGGCTACCTGACACAGACCTTTGGACCCTCCGAAGCAAAGCGGTATCTCTGCCACATTCTGTTGCGCTTTGTTGAAGACGAGGACGACTTGGTCATCAATCACGAGTTGCTACGGCCTGACTACTCATACGTTGGCTTGCCAGGCTCTTTCTCCATCCCTCATAGCCTCTATTCGCATGTGCAGTGCAACTCGGTTGCTGGAGATGGCACTTTTCGAATCATTTTGGATTATAACATTCTGCACATCACGCCTCGTGTGGTGCCGCAGAAATTGTTCGCTCCTTACGCCGGGCTTCCGCGCGGTCAAGCAGAGCTCCAGAATGCTTCGCTCATCCCACCCATTTTCCTCATCCGATTGGACAACACCGTTGGATTGCCGCTCGAAATAGCAAAGTCTGTCGACGCCGATGGACCATTGCTTCGCTATTCCGACTGGCATCCCATGGCAGGAAAAGCTTCCATAAAACTGAGGCTTTCTGTAAGACTTCTAGTGTTTCACTGCGAGAATTTTTGCCGGCTCTGACCGCATTTACCGCAGTGGTATGGTTATGGGCCATGGCAGACCCAAATTCAACTGCGAAACCGCCGAAAGGAGCCCATTATGCTCCCGCGACTGGTTCAGCTTATTGCCAGCGGGGTTGACCGCTTTCTTCGGGTAAGCTCGCATCCTTTCTCTGCACTCATTTACAGGTCTAATGTCTCCAACAGCAAGAGCACGGACCTGTCATTGATCCTTCCTTTCCTCAATGGAGGATTGGCAACGGCCCTTATAATATCTCTCCTGTTAATATTGTACTAGTTGGCGTGGTGGCAGTCTCATCCGGTAGTATCATGCCGATCTTGCGACTTGCATAGTTATTCGCTTGTTTAAATTTGTTAAGCCACGTCTTACTTTTTCGCTTGTTGCTATTCTTCCACGACATCCCACTGTATGGCGACACACATAGCTGTGAGCGCTTTAGATAATTTTTTTTTACGCACAACGCTTCAAATTCTTCGCTCTCCAAGCGTGGCAGTCGCTATTCCTCCGATCTCTGTAAAATGTAGTTGATTATGACCTTTGAATGCATGAAATTTCAGGCGATTTGACTAAATGTGCTGGCGACAGACGAGAAAGAAGTGGCGCAGTCGTAGAGATAAGGACTGGGACTAAATATGGCAAGTTGAGCACGCCTCTAGATTTCCAGGTACATACGCCTGGCCACGCATACCGTACCCAAGCCTTTGCTGGGAGCAAGACGAGACAAACGAATAGTTGGAGCAAGAACGGCACTAAATATGTACAATTCACGCCCAAGCCAGTGACCGCTCATGGTTGCCAAAATTTCGTGCGTAATCTCTCGGCGACTCTCGCCGTCCTCTGGTTTGAAGATTTCTTATACGTCACACACTTGGACTTTTCGCTCTCGTGGGGGGTATGTTTGTAGTTATGACCTTTGAATGCATGATAATTCGTGACGGCCGACCATCATAGATCGCAGGCTGTGATTTGTCTATCTTGCTGTCTTCCGGTCTTCCACCGAACTTGGCGCTGGAGGTAGACTTAGTAGCCGAGGCTTGAGGCAAAATTGCCCTGCCGAAAGAAGAGATGAAGAGCGCCTCGCTAGGGTGTTGTCAGATCCTATCCAGTTCCGAGATTCCGAGATGCAAAGCCTTCGAGTTTACAGGAACGTACTACATATGCGCGGCGGCACAGCGAATTGACACTCCGTGTGACATCAGCGGCTCCGCCCCGACCTTTTTGCACCTATCTCTTCGGCTGTTACAGATGATGCATGGTGGCTGGTGGGGAAATGATGGTCACCAACAGTAGACGAAGATGTACGGCTTGGCGTATGCGTGGACACGTGCAAGAAAACACAGGTGGATTATGAAATGACCAAATCCTCCTCCACCTGTTCGAGGCTAGTGCATTTGTTAACCGGCACTTTGATCTATGCTACCAAATAGGGATGACCCCGAAGACAGCAACATCCTTACATGCTAAAACAAAATGAAAGAAAAAACCACAACTTTGTTGAAACATGATTTATACATTACAAATCCGCATGCATAACAAGCTAGGATCCAAAAAACAATTGCACGTAAGGTGAGGCATATCGCCTATGATGCGAATCCACCTATTCCCCATCTCCTGCGGCGCTCGGTATTCTACCTTACTGACTACGAACAGCAAGCGGCGAGCTTCCCCGTTTCGCCACTGAACAGCTCCAGACAACACGCCCGCGTCCATCTGTCATAAATGGAGGCTCCTGATGTCGCGTGTCGCGTATTTCCCCAGGAAGCGGTTCTCCTGCTGATGATTGGATGGTAGCCGCCATATCCACTTCGGTCACAGAAGGTGTTTCAGATAGCAAGGAATGAGCAGACTGCGGGGAGTTAGGTTCCCCGATGTCCCTTAGAAATGAAACTGGTAGAGTCGGCGGAGAGCTGTCGTCACCGAGACGAGCCACCTCTGGAAGGCCGCACGCGTCGAGAAGTGAGAGATGGAATGGCGAGGGTGACCGACGAGGTGACTCCGTATCTGAGATCGCTGCGGATTCCGTAGAAGACTCCGGAAGATGGCTATCTTGATGTGAATCCGGCAGCGGGCGGGTAATGACGGTGTCTGGGAAATCAGGCTCGGTGAGAGAGGGTGGGAAGCCTACAGAAAGTGGACTTGACGGAATAGAGTGAAGAACAAGATCGTCATGCAGTTGTGTGTCGTGCAAAGTTGGGAAGTGACTTGGCTCGGGTACCATTGGAGAGTCGATAAGCGATGGGGAGAGAGACGCGGTAGACGGAGTAGAAAAAAGTGTGGGTTCTGGTTCGGGTGGAGGTGTGTCAGGATTCAGCTCTGGAGCGTTGATCTGGTAGTTTCAGTACGAAGCCTTGTCAGCGTTTACAATGGAAGAAAGGTGTAATAGTGATCAAAAGCATACCATGCTGAAGTACATGGTGACATCGCTTCCGGAATCGCTATCGCGGTGTTCCAACTCCCCGTCTTCGCCGAATGTTGGTTCAGGCAATCCCACCTCCGAGGCCTCACGGGAGGCAAATATGGCACGGATACTACGCAAGTACTCATAGAGTGAACGGCTCATGGCTTCACTGTTGAGAATTCCATGCATGCGGATTCGCTGCTGCTGTTGATGATTGAGAGACGTTCAGCCAAGGCTCAAAGTAGACGTACTGGCATATGAAATTCGACTCCTTTGTTGAAAACATAGGGTGTACCATCTTCGTTTTTATGTTGATACATGCAGTCGCGGCCGAAGGGGCAAAAGCGGGAATCCGGGCTCGACGCGGCAAAGTATCTGTTTCTGATCGTCAAAGAGAGTAGGTGGTTGCCAAGGAGCACTGACCTGCAAGGAATCCGTTGAAGACTTGCTTTGTATCGTTCCAAGGCGGCTGCCTTTCCAGGGTGACCATTGGGGTAGAAGTGACTGGAGGGTATGACAAATTTGGATAGAGTGCGGCAATAAGGACATTTCTTGTGCAGGCGGGAAAGAGCAACGTCCTCGCTGCAATTTTCCTGCCCACGCCAATTCCGAATGCACTAGAGAGATATGTGTTAGAGCAGGAGACGTTGCGACCATGCGTGTGACATCATACATCGATGCAGAAAGTGTGGCTACACTCAGCTGGAGGGTGGACTAATCATGAGCATTATACAAAGAGGTGAATGGGGTCCGAACCAAGTAGGCCAAATGTGATGGGTTCTTCCATGCATATTGAACAGATCTGAGAGTCGTCGGGTGAAGTGACTAGGTCGGCCGGGAGAACATGTCTGAACCAACACTTGTCACCCCTCTTGCAATAACCTGAGGGTATCGAGTCGGTGAAAGGAGAGACGAGAAACGATACGCGGCTGCGTACCAGCTGCAAAATACCTGCATGTCTTGCTCTTGTCAAAAGGAGTCAATTTCTCGTGTTCGCCGTGCAGGAATTTGCAGTTGTCGCCAGCAAAACAACCCCTCGGGGTGTTATAATACCTACAAATCCCCCTCGATTTTGAAGTGACGGGCCGTTCCATTGTAGTTCAACGTTCAAGTCATAGCCGTGGTGGTTGGGGACACAGTGCCGCTGCGGAATAAGCGCTGGCAATGTCGCGATGAGATCAGAACTCCGCCCTTTCTTCTTACCTTGCCTACCTTCGACCCATGTCTCTCGAGTCCACAACAACCATAAAATCAAAACTCGCTGTGGCGCTTGGCCCAAAGGCACCCAGATATTGGTCGTTATTGCAGTCATTCCTAGCCGCGACTATCTCTAGAACAGAATTCGACGAACAGATTCGCGAGTGCGTCGACACTTCTCCTCTTGGTACTTGATATTCTCCAAAACATGATGTGTGGATGCTAATTACTAGCCATAGTTCAACTCCATAATGCTCTTATCATCTCTATCTTCGACCCTTCCACCCACTTGGTAGCACTTACACCGCCGCCCGATCCCCCCAAAGGACCTCCCCGCAAGCGGCGGCGGCTCTTGCCCTATCAGGGCCCAGATCCTGACGAACCCTTAACTCTGAGGTCATCTAGGCTTAAACGATGGGTAGTCGGTATTGGACGTCGCGAGCGAGATCGCATCCGTAACCTCAAACCCGTGGCCTTGTCCGTGAAGCGAAAGCCCCGGCCAGAAGTAGATGAGATTGCCAACGAACGCGGTGTGCGGTTACTACAGGAACGTGGAGGTGTGTGTCCTCCCCGAACTACGAACCTTTTCTCATGTCTGCCTAGAAATGCCCGGGAGTCGACCAGCAATCCATTTGACATCGTCTGAGCGGGGCTTCAGTCTACAGCACATTACCGACCGGCTCAATCTCATTTGTGCTCAGCATAACCTTGGCTCGCCATCAAAGAGCGTGGCATCTCTTATGTCATTGGCTTTTGAGGTGAGAACTTGCTGTGCTCACACTCCCGATTTGTCTAACTGTGTGCAGGCCAAACTCAAGTCTCTTATCATGCAAGCTCTCGCCATGACCTCAACCTCACACGCGATCTCATCTATCCATCCCTCCGCGCCACATTCACTCGGCCATCAACTTTCTGCGTCTGCATTCGATACCCTGTTTACGATAGCCCCCTCTGTCCTTCCTAACCGATCCGCTACTGCAACACGCTTGGCCCTTGGAGAGAATGAAATTCGTGAGGACCAGATTCTTACCAACGAAAACCGCGAGCCCAGCGACCCACGGTGGCAAATGCTTGCTCTGCTGCGGGAGCGTAGTTCGGTGAACGAAGTTGCTAGCGCTCGGAAATAGAATATTAGCAATGTACATTCACATCTTGAGGACTCTGATTCCGTTATATACCACATTAATAGCAATCCATAGCACTGGTATGATGGACACTTATCCGGCAAAAGTTGAAATACTGTAACAGAGTGGCGACCAAAACATAGTATTCACACGAGTCGTCGTCATTGCCGACTGAAACCTTGCTTGTTTCTCCGAAAGAGCACGTGATTTATATATCAGCGTTCGCGAAAGTTTTAGAACAAGGCATATGTCATGTACTGAGAAAACGCTTTCGTCACAAAAAAAAACCGCAATTACTGTGCCGGACTCCCCATCGTCTGATTATTTCTTTCAATCAGCGCACGTTTAGTTATGGGCACGCTGCTTTCCCTTTACACTGTCTTCGGCTCTGTTTATATTGTCTTTAGCGGAATCTTTGGAAAGATCGTTAGAATTGTAATGGCAAACGAAAGAGCCGTACCAGATCCACTGTAAGCAGCACTGGAAAGAGGAGATGAAGCACGAATTCCATTGCTGTCCTGCAAGAACCTGTCCTCGCTCGACGATGCATAGTGAGACGCGCCCTCTTAAGAAAAATCCGGCATGACGCAATAAACGAACAGCTGCAGACACAAAGTACACCCGAGAGGGATGCTGGTTGAGTAGGCCGTCGCTGGTATAAGCCAGGCTCGCAAGAGCGTATGGGTTCTCGTTGGCGGTTGAGAAAAAAGATATACGCCCATCGAAGTAGATCGTGGAGGTGTGTTTGGGACCGTGAACACAGCAAGGGTTTTCGAGAATGGCAATGCAAGTTATGTACAAAGTTGCACTTTCACTGTTTGGCATAGCGATGAGGAAGGAGAGAACCCAGGTTGATTGACAGGAGGTAGTACAGCGAAAGCAGATGCAAACAGGAGCTGTGCCATCAAACGTCATGAGCATTCACAGATTCTCCTAATGACGACGATCGTCGATTCGTCAGCACAAATTACAAATGTCAGACTGAATGAGGTGTGAACGGCAAAGACCACATTGCTTCGTGGTTAGGAAACAACGCGCGATCAGCGTAGCACACCGAAAAAATCAGGTCAGGGTTCTGGAAGCATATATAGGAGGAGGAAAAGAAAGGGATGGACAAACACAGTATTCACATTAGGTATTGTATTGTGTCTTCGCCGGTCGCTCACCGTGCCACTTCAAACCTAGAATCGACCATCTGATCGTGTTATGACTCAACAACCGGTTGTCTTTCGCTGGGGTATCATCTCCACTGGCAAGATTTCAACAGCGTTTGTAAAGGTGAGCGAACGAGTTCTAGAATGCGGTGGTTACTACGATTACATTACCCTACGCAGGACATCTTGCTCGATCCCAAGACGTAAGGGTTCCTAAAGCTAGATGCGTGTCTGCAGCGGCTATATGTTCTTCACAGACGAGGTGTTCAAGATGTCGTCCACAAAGTTACGGCTGTCGGCTCACGCAACATCGATACCGCCCGTTCTTTCGTAGGCAAGTTGATCCACGCCGATGAATGTACCAAGATTTATGGCGATTACTCCGGAGTTTATGGTGACCCTGTATGTGGTATCAGGTTTCCATCGAAATTGATTGATCATCGTATCGCCGCTGTAGGACGTTGACGTGGTCTACATTGGTCCGTTGAGTCCATGAATATGCACTTTACCAACGATGTAGTGCGATCACCACGCAGGTACCCCCCATACCCTCCACTATCAGAACGCCATGGATGCAATCAAAGCTGGAAAGCATGTCCTCGTGGAAAAGCCGGCAACAACCAACGCGGAGGAGTTTCGCTCGTTGGTCGATCTCGCGGCGAAGCACGGCGTCTTTCTAATGGAGGCTATGTGGACTCGATTCCAACCAATTGCGCTGGCTATCAAACGTGTCATCGACGAAGGACACATCGGTGCACCTGTCCTAGTCCATGCAGATCTGTCCATCGATTTCGACATAGAAAGTTGGTACTCTTCGACTTTCAATTCGACTTCGGATCCTCATGCTTGCTCATATAGACCTGCCATTAACACACCGTATCCTCGATCCAAAGCTCGGCGGCGGTGCAATGTTAGACTTGTATGTCGATTCGTGCCCTGTGCTCGTTGTCCCTCCCTCAATTCGTGTATGTTTAGGGGACCCTACCCTCTTGTTTGGGTATGTCAGGACTGCGAGCGAATCGATCCTTGATCACATCAGATCATATAGGCCATCATCGCACTCTACGAACACCCTGAAAATAGACAGCTCAAACCTGTGGTCTCTAGCTCCATGATCAAGACACCACTCACCGGTGTGGATCGTAGCACCTGCTTCACCCTCAACTTCCCCGAGCTTGCTGCTCAAGCGCAACTCTCGTGCAATATAAACGTGCCTTCAAATAGGATTGGCGCAACGCTCCGCTTCCGCAATGGGAATATCCTGATCCCGGAGCCAATATACTGTCCAAAATCGTTTACCGTGCAGTACTTTGAGAGGCCAGGTAGTGACAAGGTGCGGCGCGAGGAAACCACGTATTTTGAAAATTCCGGAGGCGGGTTGCACTTCGAAGCGGACGAGGTTGCCCGTTGCGTGCGCGATGGGAAACTGGAAAGCTCGGTATGGGGACATGATAAGACATTATTGGAGATGGAAATATTCGACCAGGTGATGCTCGTGTGCGTTATAACTCCAGCTTTTCTCACCATCACAAACAGGTCCGCCGCCAGGGTGGGTATAGGCTCCCAGCAGAGGCTATATAATTTAGTGGAGAAAAGTTTGAAGCGGAGTATCAGTCCTGAAAGACTTGATATGACACGGTCATTCACAATCTCGCCTGTACACATATATCTCCAACGTCAGGTAGCAGAACAGTGTTGCATATTCAACAGATGGCGATTAAAAGTACAAGTAGAGCAAACCTTAGTCCATTGCACTCACGACTAGTATGCACCTTCTTGAGCTCTCCAAGTCTACAGATAAAATTCGGGTTTGCGGGAATTGATCCCGTACTCCGAGAGTGCAGCACTCAAGTCCTCCATCGTGAGAGTTGTTCGGGTTTTATCCTATAGGCATGATAGAGGTATCAATAAATGAACCATATTCGTGTTCAAAGTAGAAGGGTGACGAGGCGAGAGACGTCAGAAACATGATACCAGCGAACATTAAACACCCACCCTCGAGGTCCCAGGCTGATTTGCGCGAGCACGCCCACCAGTAGCGTTAGTCCTAATCCGAGCATGCTGATACGCATCTGCAGCGATGTCGGAGACAAATTTCTGTGCCGCTAGGGCGAGCAGACGTTTTCTGCAAGTTCACGGCAAGATCGGGATATGTTTGTGTAAGTGTGCGAGGTTGCGTGAAACTTACAGGCGAGCGTCCTGACAATCAAAGCCGACACGTTGAAGGTAATAATCCGTGACTTCGTCGGGGATCTTAAGTCAAGGTTGGTGAAAGCGCTTCATACCCATCAAAAAGGCCACGTACCAACGGTTCGTAGTCATCGAGCATGAGCAGAAAATCGACCAGAGACCTATCTTTGCGTGTCTCTGCGGAGGGAAGGCGGGTTTGAGGCGGTGTCCTGGCTTCGCTTGAGGTCGACGCCTGGGGTAGAAGCTGGGGTTGCTGGCCTGCGGCAAGTGGGTAGGCGACGAATTGAGGAGTTGCCGCTGACGACTGTCCCTGCTGGGAGGACGTTGGCTGAGGAGTACCAGACGTTGGAGTGGACATGATGCAACTCGCGTATTGTGGTGAAGTTGGTGGTACACGGTGCAGTCGTGGTGGGAAGAATGCACGTGATCTTAGGATCATTCCGTTCAATTTTCAATTTCTTTCCCTTTTAACTTGGCCCTCACGTCGATGGTAAGTGACCTTCATAATTGTCTGTAATCTCTAAGGATGTTTGAGGCATTTGGCTTTAGTGGGAGGAATGCCCACACTGCAGAAACCTATCTCAGCTACCTTCGAGCAAGGCCACTTTGGTGGTTGCGCTCGCTACTTCTGATTCTTTCTTTTCAACTTCTCTTCCACCAGTCTGTATTTCATTTGCTGAACTTCTTTCTCTCTTAGACTTGTTACCAACGCTTTATCGCAAATGGAGGGAGGTGTATGTGTGAGAAAGGCCCAACGCCTCAATTGGCCGTTGTTGCTCGTAGCTTTACGTAAACAGACCTTAGCACATCCTTCAATGCCTCAGTTAGGCTACGAATCCACTGCCCAACGTGTCCTGGCTATCCCTGAGCTCCTGCATATTATATTTAGCTTCGGAACCCGCGCATCAAATGCATCGAATGCTCTCGTGTGCCGCAACTGGCGCGAAGCTGCCCTAGACCACGTTTGGATGGAAGTGGATGATCTGTACCACTTACTACAACTTCTCGCACCTCTACACCGCCGGCGGGGAGAGACGCAATTTTATGTGAGTCAGTCCGCGTGGCCTTATACGACAGCCTTGAAAACCTTTCCAGACCTTTCAACGCACACCGACCCCAGAAGATTGGGCGAGATTTGCTCCCTATGCTTGCCGGCTGCGCACCCTTAAATTTGGTACAGACCAGTGGGCATCCGTGTCAGACAGAGCTGTCCCTCTCGGAGATAGCGTTTTCTACGATCTCGCGCGATCCCGCACCACCCTTGAGGTGTTCCCGAATCTACGACGTCTTTGGTGGGAAACCGAATATAGAGCGTTACAATCGCAACACGCGGTCCTCTTCATGCACGACAAAGTTAAGGAATTCGCGTTCGGCCTCGAATCCGAAGACCTCATGTCACTGGCTACGGATGTCGTCGGACGCATGCCATCCCTCCTCTCTCTCAAATGCATGTGTCTCGACGCTTTTTACGATCCAAACCACGACTCAATACTCAAGCACCTGGTCTCTCATTTACCCAAATTACAGGAAATAACTCTACCCAAGCAAGCCCTCGGTGGACAGATTCTGAAGGCCTTGTCATTGCTACCCGAACTCAGGGCCCTGCTATATGATAATATCGGTGGCATACGGGGCACCTTTGCACCGGTGATAGCGGACGCTCTAGAAGATGGCGCCTTCCCCATGCTCGACGACCTTTGTCTTGATTCTACATTGGAAGACATGCGCCATTACCTAACTGGAGGCGCATTGCTTCCACGGATCAGACACATCTCAGTGGAGAGCGCAAATCCGGAGAGCCCTCTTGCGGTGCAAGAGTTTCTTAGCGATGTGACCCGATGCTATCCTCTTTTGGAAACGATCGCAATCGATGTAATCGTTAGTATCGAAGTGCAAGAGCAAGAAGCTTGCGAACCATTGATGCTGGAACATGTCCACCCGATCCTTTCACTCGGGCAACTCACTCGTCTCGAGTTGCGACACAACTTACCCCTCCAGATCTCCGAGGATGATATGGCGGAGTTTGGTGCGGCGCTCCCTGCCATCGAATTCCTGATCCTGAATCCAGAACCGTTGCTGCTCTCGAAACCTCGATTGTCAATTCACTCGCTGCCAACAATCGGCCAGAACTTTCCTAACCTATTACACCTCGAGATTTACCTAGACGCCGAGGATGTGGGGACGCAACCTACGCCACCGCCACTCGCGACCATGCGGGTATTCCCATATCTACGAGTACTCCATGTAGGAGTTTCTCCCCTTGGACCCGACCAGGTACCAGTCGCCTTATTCTTGTCCTATCTTCTCTCGGAAAATGAGAGCGTGGACATTCGGTCGGGAAGTTCGTGGGACTCAGAACTATTTGAAAATTCAGCCGAGTACGGAACGATGCTCCAGGAACGTTGTCAAAGATGGGGAGAGGTCGCGAAGACCTTGCCGCTTCTTTTGCAGCTGCGCAAAGAAGAGAAGGCGCACCGGAGAGATATCGAGAAGGAGGTTGAAGATTTGCGGATGCGGAACGAGATACTGATGGGGAACATGCACTTGAATGAGGACGTCAAGCCACTCTCGTATGACAAAGGGTGCATCGTTTGCTGATCTATTGATAGGCTGGTTGCCGTACGTTTTTCTACTGCATGTGCTGAGCGGATTTATTGTTACCTATTTGATTGTTCGTATGTAGCTATGTAATTTGATGACGGTGTAAATCGAAAAGTATCAAATGGGTTTCGAGAACTTCGGAGTGAGAGAATCATAACTCGGATCAATCTCGTGCACCACAGGCGGGCACGAGCGACTGATATGACGCCGAGGAACACCAATACCAACCAACCTAGCCATGAGCGCCGAAGCCTGGAGCCCCATACCTCGACGACCAAACGTGTTCGGATGCCGTGAAGGAGGGAGATACGTTGGGACGTACTCCAAACCCAAAAATTTAGCAAGTTGTTGCGACATTCCGAAATACTCTAACTACCTACGGAGGCGGAGACTGTGCGCGCATTGTTGCAGCCAAACGTAGATATTTGGACCTCGGAGCTCCAGTGGATCCCACTTCCCTTCGAAACGATCCCCCACAACCTACTGAAAACACTCAAGCACACACTGGGCCACACTCCCTGTCTGCATTGCTCTGCTTCCAATTCCAACTTCTCATCTCGCCAACTGTCCCTCGTTCCGTCTGAGCGCTCTCAACTTCATTGTTCGGTCGCAATCCCATAAGTTGATAGGCGCCATCTAAAGTATGAGTGCTCCTTTGCCGTCAACGACTTCTACTTCTGCAGATTCCCGCAAGGGGAAGCCTGGCTTGTCGTGTGCGGAATGTAGAAGGTTTGTCATTTATACTGAGTCCTGGATATTGACTTCGGCTCACTATAAAGCTCTCGATCAACTCATCGCCGGATCTCCACTGCAGATCAAAGCTCAAGTGCGACAGGTGTGTTTCTTTTGGTGGTTTCGATGTTGACTCTCGACTCAAGCCCCGATAAAGAACCTTCCCTTGCCAGTCGTGCGTCAGAAGAGGCTGCGCCGCCATCTGTCCAGATGGTCCGTTTTCATTCATGGGTGACCTGGTTGTCCTGATATCTTTATGAAGGAACTCTGGCCGCCACGAAGGGAAACAAGTGAGGCGCATGCCCAATCCCTGCATTCTGACATTTTGATCACGTTGCCCATTGTCGTATAGAGTTTTAATGGCTCATGCACAGAGGCTCACCGAGCAAGTCAAAACCATGTCTGCGAGGATAAAACAGCTTGAGACTGCACTGGCCCATGCTCAGGACGGGACCCTACCTCTTCCCGCTTTTGGGGATGATTCTCTTTCACAAGATCCATTACATGATTGTGAATCTGGCAAAGTGAAGTACGAAGCTAACGTGGAGAGCGTGTCTAAGAGTTTGGGTTCTCTGGCTATCGATGGGGAAGGGAAGGCCCAGTATTATGGTGAGACAGCGGGCGCGGAGGTGCAGTCTCTTTCTCTTTGTGCTCACATACTGCTGACACATTCTTGCGACAATCATAGTATCTACAAAACCTCATGCCCGTAACTGCTCCTCTCTTAGCTTCACCGAGTCACTGCTGACAGTCGCTTGACTAGGAAGTCGAAATAAACGATTCAGGCACTATCCGGGACCCAAAGTACCTGGAATTACCCTACGAAATCCTGGAGCTTGTTCACGCCTTTCCACTTGGCATCCGCGGTCGTGCGCACATGATGGCCGATTTCATGGACTACATCCCGTTTCGTGAGCGAGCAAATGTCCTAGCCGACTTGTACTATTGCAACGCGGCCTGGCTGTGAGTCTTTGATTCGAGTCAGTGCGGGCGCTTTTGACGACGGGAGGTCGTAGATCTGACCCTGTTCCACGTGGTGACTTTGAGCGTTCCATCTTGGAACCGCTTTACGCTTCTCCTACTGGCGCGATTTCGTTAATCAACTTCGAGCCTCATCGACTATCAGTCTTCTTTATGATTCTCGGCATCGGCGCCCTCTTTGAGTGGGACTCACCAAGCACGAAAACTCTTGCAGAGACCTATCATGCATTTGCGTGTGCAACCTTCTCCTTAGAGTCTGTGGTCGGCGGAGCGACGTGTGCCTCAGCTCAAGCAATACTCCTGATGACCCATTTCCTCTTTTTGACGGATCGTTCAGGCAACGAACGTAGATGGCTTCTGAGCGGGCTCTGTACCAAAGTCATTCAAATGGTAGGCCGTGTCTTACTCTACCGCCTGGCCGAAATCTGACAAAACTCCAGATAGGGTTGCGTAAGTGTCTTTGTGATCGTGATACCACTTCTCTGAATCTCGTTTAGAGCGTGATAGCGCGGGCTGGAATCTCGATGAGGAAGAAATCCAGAGACGTCGATGTATCTTTTGGGAGTTCTTCACCTGGGACTGCTGGGCTGTGAGTGCAAGTTAGTGCTTCTAAGCGCTACGACTGAAAATCGCGGTTATTGCAGTGTGTTTTGCACGGGCGTCCCCCAACCCTGAACCTCGCGCACTCGGACTGTCGGTTCCCGCAGGATCTCGACCCGTTCTTGATGCCATCTGGTGATCCAGGACACGGCTGTGAGTGGTCGCTTTTGGGTGCTAACTCTTTTTTTAACGCAATTCCTCACCAGTTCATGCATGGAAGTTCCGGTATTCCGCCGTTTGTCTTTCTACATCAGTGCAGCTCGCGTTTTCCGTGCACCGAACAAGCTATTCATCGTTATTGGAACTCGACAAACGCATCCGGTCATTCCCATTACCTGCACATCTTCTTTCTCCCGTACACGAGACGGGAGGGCGAGATTGGGACGCCGATCCTTCCTGCGCTATGCAGCAGTTCTTCCCTGTATGCGAGCGCGAATCTAGTGAGTACACATCGCCATCTGACGGTAATTGACTATTTGCTAACGAAAATATGCAGACCTCATATACATCCACAGATCCTGGTTCGCAGAGGTACTACACGACTCGCCGGATCCATTCCAACACGAATATGGCCAGTCCGTGGTTGCAGTTTATCGCAGTGCCAATATTTTGATCACCGGGTTGACGAGCCTTATGAATGCGCACCCTGGGGTAGCCGGCCGCGTCTGGTTCTTTTGGTCTAGTTTCTACACATCATCGGTACGCGCATACCACATGGCAGAGCTGTCTTCCCGCTCACCGGATCGTTAGATTTTACTGGGGGCCATTGTAATTAAGAGTCCTGGCTGCAAACTTGCCCGCAACGCGTTGACGTTGCTCGATCAATCTGTGGCCGTATACGAAGAAGGGTCTGGACCATGTCGCCCACCTGCAACCGTGGTATGAGCCGGCCCATCACTGCTTACACTCCTTATCTCTCTAACGGGATCTCATTTTTAGCCAATGTTAGATAAGCTTCGGAGTCGCGCTCATCACACATATACTGCCTATTGTGACAGTGTAAACGGGTGTCCCGGGGCTCTCATTCCGCTCAACCTGCCCGACATCCACGACCTCTCAGCATTTGGTGGTACAAAGGGTGCTGTTATCACCAAATCACCTTCGAATAGTCCGCATGGAAGCAACGCTCCTTCCCCTGACTCGATCCATTCAGCGGACGTTACAGCGAATTCAGTCCAGTCGCAACGCTCTTCACACTCTCCTCTAACCCTCTCGCGCCAATCTTCTCATGCATATTCGAGCGAAGGGTCCTCTCCTCCTCACCAACCAGACAACCAGGCTATAGCGCAGGCCTCGTTCGGGTCTATCCCATCTACGTGTTCTATGGTAGAGGAGGTTCAGCAGTCGCAATTTGAACTATCGTATTCTGCCGCGCAGGGCGCAACCCCCACTCAACGTGTGCCAGATTTCCAGGCACCGCCGATGTTCGTACCACAGGACCAGACTTTGCTTCCTCTCGAGAGCGGATATGCGTCGTCTTCAGGGAGTACACAGTTTCCCACTTCACAAAACGGTGGGCACCAGCAAGCTCCACCCATGGCCCTGCCCACAGAAGAGTTCCTTGATTTCGATTTCGAGGCGTTGGGGTTGCCTCAAATCCCCCAGCAGCCGATGCAGTACAGTCAATTTCCACAGTTGCAACAATTTCAGGACATGATCACAAATGAGGGGACGAGTTCTGCGGTTCCTCAAACTCCTCACGACGACGTGTGGTGGAAATTTATTGACGATTTGGGACTCGAGAGGATATAGCAGCATGGGGGAGGTACTGTGTCACACGTATGCCTTCGTTTTCTCTTGTTCTCCCTGTGTCGATTTATTGCAGCTTAGAGTACGAAATGTAAGATCTATCATAGTATTTCGTCGTTACGATAATGTGTACATTAGTGGTCCCACAACCACATCGCGGTACATTTACCCCTTTCTCTCGTCTGTATTCTATGTCGTATCCATAGGAATTAAGCTCTCAGTTTCAATCTTTGCGATAGCTGCCTCGTCTGCCTGAGTCATAGCTTCGAGGAGAGAATCGATATCGGGAGTGACAACAAAGCGTCTGCCAACCTCGCCAAGCACACGCAGATTTTTGCTCGCAGGATCAACGTGAACGGCTTGTTGCAAGAATGACGACTGCGTTCCGGCAGTAACCTACGCCAGGTCCGTCAGGGAACGACGATGTCATCTCGTTGAGAAAAGGAAGGGCTCACGTCCAGGAGAATACCATTTGCGAGTCGCATCTTGACTGCGCCACTCTTATAAATCTCGAGCTGCCCAATCACGCCGTCGACATGAGGTGGTGGTTTGTCCTTATCGACGTCTTCGGGTACGGAAGCGGGAGGCTTAGTATCGGCTGAGAACGAGACGCGTTTTACCTGAGGCTCGGAGACGTGGCTTTGTTCACCAGGATCCTCGGAGGGCTCCGATGGTTTGGAGACGAAAGTAGGAAATGGCGACGGGAACTGGAAGAAATATAGCCGTTCTTGCTGCAAGCCTTGATCCTGCACAAGGTCAAACAAAAGTCAGTTCTCCTGTGAGCGCATGGACGTGCAGTTGGCTTACTTCGCTGTCGCGTGCGAAATCGTCGATGATGTCTTCCATCACTTCTTCCTCTTCGCTTTCACTGAGGTCTAGGGCATTCGCCAGATTGATGTCGCCTAAGTCATCTGCGGGTGGCCCCTCCGTAGCTATCGGTCCCTGCTTAACTAGTAGCGAGATAGAGTCAACTTTCTACTTAGTCGGGAATAGCTAACGAGAACGCGTACCTTTCCCCTTGCTCAATGCCTGCTCATCTTCCTCTTCCTGCTTTTTCGCCTTCGCGACCCTTTTCTTCGACCTCTCACGAGAACTTTCCCACTTCAGGCTCTCTGGAGCCATCCAGTCCATCGTGTGCACATTTCTCATATCCACGATCTCCACGCCCTCATCGGGGTCCGAATAGACCTCCGCGTCGTCGTCGACATGGACGCGCGGCTCGGCGTGCTCCTCCTTCTTGAGCGCGGGAGCCGCCGTTTTCGTGAGACCGGCTCCGAGCGCCGCCGGGTCGTGGGGACCTCGGGGCACAGTGGGTATCGCAGAGACTCGTGGACCGCTGCGCCAGGCGGAAGAACCCGCCTGTGAGGGCCCCATCGCAAATGGCCCACTTGCCGTCATTTCCGGTGGAGGAGGGCGCGAGGGTGCAGCAGCGCGCCCGCCTCTCGATGAGTCGCCCGGCGCCCTTGGACCCGCCCGCCACGTTCAGCGGAAGCACTCGTGGGTGCGGGTGCGGGTGCGGGTGCCGCTGGCTCCTTCAAATCGCTTTGTCAACGAACAAGATACATTATTTTCCACCGGAGACGGACGCACTGACTTGCTTGGCCTCCCTAAATGGTTCGTCGTGAGCAAAACATGGATTGCGAATGCCCTGGGGACGTACGTACTCCTTCTTCCGTCGTATAGGAAGAGTGGGGACAAACTTCATTTTCTGGGTACCTGCTCTGGTCGTATCTGCAGGCATTTTTGCGAGGCTCGCTATGGCCTTTCCAGTATTCGAAGGTCCTGGAGTTCCAGACATTGTGCCAGTCTAATGTAAGTGTGTGTGCCAGTGGTGACAGTGACGTGCCGCTTGCCTGCGTGTCACGTGACCGATAAGGAATATTCATGGCGTCTGGATGAACTTGTAACCTATCAAGAGCCATGGCGACAGAAGTAGAGCACGTTCGCGTCACATACAACGACGTCCACAATATCATCAAGAGGTCAGCGGAAAAGGTCAACGAATTCAAACCCGATCTCGTGATAGCAATCGGTAGGGAAATCTTGATCCCGTATACACTTCATCTCTCTTAATTTGGTTGATCGCAGGCGGAGGGTTAGTGCACAATATATGTTCTTTGTAGTTCGCAACGACCTGATTTCTCTTGCTCAGCGGTTTCTTTCCTGCGCGTGTTCTGGTTTGTCTGTTCTACTCTCAATCTCCCCCTTCTCTGTGCGCCAACGAGTATCGTAGCGGACTTTCTTGAAGAGTCCTGACACGAGCAAAAACGTACCCATCTATGCTATCTGCTTATCTCTATATGAACCCGTGCCCGGAGTTACGAGTGAACAGATTGGGAGTGAAGTCATCCGGACTCAATGGCTGTACGTGGCGCGCTCCTCACCGCGATGTATCATTGTCATAACAGATTATAATCTGATAGTGGACCCGAGGCTGGAGAAATTCTACTCGGAAAGCGTGTTTTGATTGTAGTCCGTACATCTCTTCTCGATGGGGCAAATGCCACACTCATCGTGTACCCCGCTATAGGACGAGGTGGACGATACGAGGAAGACCCTGCAGTGAGTACCGCTGGTAGTCCGCCCGTTCTAGATCTGTTAATTGGTTTCAGATACGCAGTTTCTGAACTTAAAAAGGACGCCGAGAACGCGGTGCAAATATTGCCCCATCACGAACGCGAAGGCGCAAAGACTACATTCGGGGTCTTCGTGGTCCATAACAAATTGAAGCCCAAGCTCGGCTCGCTCCCAGCAGATATTCCGTAAGTACCTCCAGCAGATTCTCTGACTGTCCTTGATACTAAGCACTTTCCAGTTACTATGCGGGCGAGGAGGTGGAAGACCTATGGTAAGTGGGCCATTGATTTATCCTTCCTGAAGAACTTTAGATGAATCGCCGTTGCCTAGGCTGGACTATCCTTGGGAAGCAGCGTAAGAAGTTCAACTCTCGCCCTCCAACACGGAGCTGATGCCGTGCCTGCTGTGCAGAGACATAGAGGAGCATGATCGACTTGCGGCTGCGCAGAAGAAGGCGTAACATTTGAGCTGCAGGGGTCAACTGAGGGTGTGACGGTGTTAGAGCATGTACATGTACGCGTGTTGATATGTAAGAATTGATGGGTGGATGGGATTGGACAGGCGTTCCGTCAGTTACCCCGAGCGTCACAATACAGAGTTACTGCGCTGCCAATAGATGGTTGAGATACGCGCGTTCCTTCGGCCGACACTCAGGCTCTCCTGCTACAGCGCGCGTATTGGAGCCAATTTCCAAACTCCGCAGGTTATGGACACGGAGAACTGCTCACGTCGGGTGACTTGGCTGAACCGGAGCGAATAGCACCTGCTTGTCTTCCCGCTCCGTTCGTCTTTTTCACGACTCCCACGGCGGCGCCCCGCTTACCCCTCCTTCCCCCAAGTTCCGTTTCCCCAAACTGGTTACTTATTCTAGCTAAGAATGTCCGATGAAGATGAATACGAAGCATTGTCACCGAATGCCGGCTTGGGCGTACGTCGCGGCTCCATTCTGGCTGCCAAGTTCCTTCATGTCTGACAGCTTTTCGCGTCTTCATAGGTTAACATGCTCGCGGGCGCCCTCGTACGTTGTCTTTCCCAGCTGGCGTGGGCCAGACACTAAGCATCTTCTTCTAGGCTGGCATCACGGAGCACTCGGTGATGTTCCCGGTCGACAGCATAAAAGTGCGCCCCGTTTCCCTGGACGCGCTCTGAATGCTCACTCTCACGGCTTAAGACACGTATGCAAGTATTCGCTACCTCGCCAGCAGCGGTATATACAGGCATCGGCAACGCGTTCACGCGGATATCTTCGACTGAGGGTGTGCGTGCACTATGGCGTGGCGTGTCTTCAGTGATTATGGGGGCTGGCCCAGCGCATGCTGTCCACTTTGGAACGTATGAGGCCGTCAAGGAGTTGACTGGTGGCAATAGAGAAGGAAGCGCGCACCAGTGGTTCTCGGCGCGTGAGTTTTCATTTATGATAGCCCCTTTCGGGACCTGGCGTTGGCGTTGACGCGATGTCTGCTAGCCCTTGCTGGTGCCTCAGCAACAATCGCCAGCGATGCGCTCATGAACCCGTTTGATGGTGCGTCGGCTCCCTCTACGTGCTTGGAATCGGGCTCAGAGCGTGTGCAGTTATCAAGCAACGAATGCAGGTGCACCAATCTGAATTTCGTTCCATGTTCACCTGTGCCGGCACCGTTTTTCGTACCGAAGGGATCTCCGCCTTCTACGTTTCATATCCAACAACGCTTACTATGACCGTTCCGTTCACCGCGGCCCAATTCACCGTGTATGAACACGTGAAGAAACTCATGAATCCCTGTGGAGAATATTCCCCATTATCGCACATCGTTGCTGGTGGTGTTGCTGGTGGCGTAGCTGCAGGTCTCACGACCCCACTCGATGTTGCGAAGACGTTGTTGCAAACACGGGGTACTTCTACCGACCCGGAGATTAGACATTGTCGAGGGATGCTAGACGCACTCAATATCATATGGCGGCGAGACGGGCTACGTGGATTCTCGAGGGGACTTACACCACGCGTAGTCACACACATGCCCAGCAACGCATTGTGCTGGCTTTCGTATGAATTCTTTAGTGCGTCAACGATTTTATTCCGCCGAGTCATCGCTGACCACCCTTCGTTCTGTGTATGAAGAATCGACTATGCGTGAACAGTTATGATGTTTGTTGTGGAGATGATCTCAGCTTTCTCAGCTTTCTTCCCTTAGATAGATACGTTCGTGGGGGATGCTATCGCACTACTCTTCCTATCTTAATGGCTCAGATGCAGGTTCTTATAATCGCAATTACTTGGAACGGACCTTACCGGGCCGGTTCGTTTGTATGGGCAATTTGCGTCGTTGGTTTCAAGTTGGTCTTCGCCTCTTCAGAATGCCAGTCCCGAAAACCATCTTTGAGCAGATAAGACACATCATCCCACCTCTAGACGGCACCCTCCACAAGGGGCAATCAGGCATGTCGGTCCGACTCGCCTTTCACCAATTCTTATACGACATAGGTCGCGTCGGAGTACTCGGAGGAGACATCGAGTACGTTCCCCTATCTAACTACGACACTTCCACATCTTAAGCCGAGAATAGCTATACGGGAGCGCCGTTCTTTGCCGCTATCTCCGCACAGCGAGTGGTACGTGCTGCACCGTTCTAGCACTGGCCAGTCTCGCATTCAACTGAGCTCAGGGTGTGGACCTCTCCCATGTCATCTGCTCCCCAACTGCCGCGGGTGTCATCAAATCTTATTCTCCAGACCTCATCGTCCACCCGGTACTCAATGTTGATACGTATGTTTTTCTTATTCGTGAGAAAGTACCTCTCTTATCCGTGGACTATGTACCAGACCCCTATCGTCGCTGCGCACGCAACTCTCCGCATTACTCTCGCGCCTGCACGTCCTTGTCATTGGCCCAGGGCTTGGTCGGGAGGAATACATGCTGAATTTCGCTTGTCTCGCGCTCGATATCGCCAAGGAACAGGGCATGTTTCTCGTGATCGATGCCGATGGTCTCTACATGGCGGGACGCCAATTGGATCTTGTCAGAGGATACAGGCGTGCGGTCCTAACACCTAACGTCGTGGAGTTTAACAGGCTGAGCGAGCAAGCGGTATGTGTAGCGTCATATACGCCATTTGAACGAGATACACTGACTCCGGTTATCAGGGTATTGATCCCAACACGCCGCCCGAGGAACGTGCATCGTCGGTATCAAGGGCGTTAGGTGGGATAACCATCCTTCAAAAGGGCCAATCGGATATCATCGCAACCAATACCGAAGGGGCGAGATCTCGAATAGCCCATGAAGTGTCAAAGATATCACCAGAGGAAAGCGAGCAAAAGGAAGTTGTGATCGTGGACACGCCAGGAGGGATGAAGCGTTGTGGAGGACAGGGAGACATTCTCAGTGGGAGCGTGGGCGCATTCTTGGCGTGGGCCAAGTGCTACGAGAGTGGTGCGTTCGGAGACAACGCGATACCTGTGTCCCGTATGCCAATTTTGGCCGCGATCGGTGCAAGCATGGTAACTCGGACGACATCACGACGGGCATTCGAGAAGGAAGGAAGGAGCGTCGTGACGCAGGACATGCTGAAGGAGATAGGTGGTGCGTTCGAAGAGATATTCGGTGCTGTATCACACGGCGGTGGCAGGCTCTAGGCGAGGGCCGCTACTTGGCCGCCTTTGGAACGATCACGTGTTGTGATATATAAATCAGTCGATCCCGCCCTCTTCTGGAAACAAGCCTCTCGTTCATCCGCCATGTCAGTAAAGGATATCTCCACTAAGCCATTCGACGGTCAGAAACCGGGAACATCTGGCTTGCGCAAAAGGTGTTTATCGTTCCTCCCTACATCGCATCCCGTTAACTCTATCCGCTACTCAGGGTCAAAATCTTCCAACAGGAAGTGCGCATACAGCGGTCGCGTCTGCCTATCCGTTCTGATATCTCGATAGCACTACACAGAAAACTTCGTTCAAGCCATATTCGATGCCATCCCCCTCACAGGATCCACCTTGGTCGTTGGTGGAGATGGACGCTACTACTCCCCAGAGGTTGTCCAGATCATCTTAAAGATCGCATCTGCAAATGGTGTTTCTAAGGTCATCATCGGGAAGGACGGTATCTTGTCAACACCAGCCGCATCTAATGTCATACGCAAGTACAAAGCGAACGGCGGTATCCTGCTCACTGCCTCCCATAACCCCGGTGGCCCCAATGCTGACTTTGGTATCAAGTACAACGTTGATAACGGAGGCCCTGCTCCCGAAAATATCACAGAGAAGATATTTGCTCGTACCAAGACAATCTCATCTTACAAGGTTATAGAGGCATCCCCAGTTGATCTTTCCAAACTCGGAGAAACGACCTACGGCCCCCTCAAGGTTTCGATCATCGATTCTGTCACAGATTATGTGGAGCTGCTCGAGACCATATTTGACTTTGAGCTCATCAAGTCATTCCTTGCATCACACAAGTCCGATTTCAAGGTGTTGTTTGACGGGTTGCATGGCGTCACTGGGCCGTATGCAAAGGCAATTCTTCTTGATACTCTAGGCCTCCCAGGTCCTCCATCCAGAACTGTGTTCCGTCTCCCGATTTTGGCGGAGGACACCCAGATCCCAATCTCACGTATGCCCACTCACTCGTGGAGGTTGTCGAGAAAGACCAAATCCCATTCGGTGCCGCGAGTGATGGTGATGGTGACCGGAATATGATCTACGGTGCAGGTGCCTTCGTCACGCCTTCAGATTCTGTAGCAATCATCGCAGACTGGGCGGAGGTTATCCCTTACTTTAAGAAGGGTGGCGTCAAAGGTCTTGCCCGCAGCATGCCCACTAGTGCCGCTATCGATCTCGTTGCGAAGTCTAAAGGCCTCGAATATTTCGAGGTACCGACAGGTATGATATCATCGCCTTTTTAATACTCGGGTACTAACGGGGGTCTAGGCTGGAAATTCTTCGGAAATCTCATGGATGCCGGTCGCCTATCCATCTGCGGTGAAGAATCGTTCGGTACAGGTTCCGACCACATCCGCGAGAAGGATGGTCTTTGGGCGGTTATTGGTTTGTCCTGATACTCTGTGGCTGGACCGCTTGACTCCTGACGCTCTGTGGACAGCCTGGCTCAACATCATCGCGGCTGCCACCAAACAGGACAAATCCGGAAAAGTGTGGGGTATTCGCGAGATTCTTAACCGGCACTACGCGAAATATGGCCGATCGTTCTTCTCACGATACGATTACGAGGAAGTATCGTCTGAGGGTGCACATAAACTCGTCGACAATGTTAATGGACTCATCAAGTCCTCATCATTTTCTGGGAAGCTGTATACGTCGTCGGCGACAGGCACGTCCTTCACGGTAGCAAACGCTTACAACTTTGACTACACGGACCCGATCGACAAGAGCGTCAGCAAGAACCAAGGGCAGGTCGTGACATTCACCGACGGCAGCCGTGTTGTTTGGCGCCTCAGCGGGACAGGTAGCCAAGGTGCGACCGTTCGCATGTACGTGGAGCGCTATGTTGCGCCGGAGGCGGGTGAGAAGGAGCTCGCACGAGACACGGGCGAGGGTTTGCAGGCGCTCATCGACGTCGCGCTGGAAATTAGCAACCTTAAGGAATTCCTCAGCCGCGAGCAGCCCACTGTTATCACGGTAAGCGCCATCTCATCGTTCCCTTTTTGCTGAGAGGACGATAATTGACCGAATGACGTGACAGTGATTTTAATCGACGCATATAGCAGAAAGAAGGAAGAACAACACCAGCAGGATGAATAAATAAGTGTACTGGACTGTACCTATAGATTGATTTATGCACTTGATTGCAATAATCTCGATGTCATCTGGAGCAAGGAGGACAATAGCATCCTTACAACATTCGGTTAACCTTTCTTCCCAGACCAAATCGGGGACTGTCACACATGTATGCAAGTACTCGGAAACAACGTAGGTGGCTCTCGACTTACTAGAGCATTGGAACTATAGATGGTGGTGGGTCGATTTCAATGAGGGTGGCTGGACTCTTTCCTGAAAGTACTGTACTTAAGTTCCCCCGACAACAGAACCATTGTGGTCAAGTGACGGCGTCCGGAGCGCCACGGTCGTGGGAATTCTGTATCTCTGTCTCCTGTCTCCTGTCTCATACGATGCTCACTTATTCTGCCAACATAGACCGGTTTGTTTTACTCTTTGGTGTGCGCTCGGGTGGACGCTCAGTAGTGTCGGTTGATAGGTCTAAACTCCCAGAGGATATCCTCTTGGAGATATTTGATGCTTATCGAGAAATACAACCACTCAAGCCCAAGTACGAGCGCTATGAGCACGCGTGGAACAGTGAGGACGGGTGGTTCAAGCTCACACATGTTTGCCGAAGTTGGCGACGTCTCGTGCATTTCTCACCCTCCCGTTTGCATGTGCACCTACTGTTTACTCCGTGCAGGTCTTCGAGGGCAACCATGCTGAGGGACCTCCCCCCCTTTCCGATCTTAATCGACTACAGCCACTCATCCTGGGTATTAAAGGATCTTAATCTCGCACTGGCGGCTATCGGTCACCGTGATCGCGTGCATGGAATCGCACTTCCAATACCGCACGTGTACATCGCCAAGTTCCTCAAGGCGCTGAGTCACCCTTTTCCCGTGTTGGAAAGTCTCGACATTTCCAAGGGTCCGTATGGTGATGAACTGAATCTCCCCGCCACGTTTCTCTCGGGTTCCGCGCCGTGTCTTCGACGGCTCGTATTACACGGCGTTGGATCGAGATGCTTATCACCCCTTTTATCATCCGCAACGGGCCTTGTCGAACTCTCTCTAACCTTCAACACTGAAATCGGGTCTCCTCCAGCACCTTTGCTCCTGGCGGATTTGCAGCGCTTATCTCGCCTACGTTGCCTGGATTTGAAGTTGGTTACTGGCCTCGGCGTCTTCCATTCCGACCCCCCGACTCTTGATGTTGTCCCACTGTCGAAGCTCATGCACCTCAACTTCAAGGGTCCTATATCATACCTGGAGACGCTCGTGGTTGGGTTGGCTGCCCCATCCCTGCAGAGTCTCGAGGCTAAACTCGACGGCCAGCCTTCTCACACCTTCCCTATTCCGCATCTATGCAAGTTTATCCGTGATGCAGAATTTACTTCCATTAACTTGAACTTTTCGTCATCTTCGATCAATTTTCGCGCGGGCATAGATTGTCCATCTCTTCACGATCGACGTTTTGAAGTATCCCTTCCCGGGCATGTCTCGTTAACGAGGATGGGCCAAGAGCTTTCCGGACTGATGTTCATTGTCGAGGAACTCATCATCACGTGGGATGACAATACGTGGTACGTAGACTCGGAGCCCATGCGAACGAATCGATGGCGTGAATTTTTCTGCCACTTCCCGCACGTGAAAATGGTTCAGGTACCGGGCAACGTGGCATTCGACATGGCGCATTCCTTCCGCCAGGACCACCAGGAGCCCATTTTGGAACTTTTTCCCGCCCTGGAACGAGTTGAGGTTGAGGTGGGTGTGATGGACGACCAATATATAATATCTATCTGTGAAGCCTTCGAGCCACTCATTGCTGCGCGGCAATGGGAAGGACGCCCCGTAAAGTTAGATTTAACATCCTGTGGAACTATTCTGCCTGAAATACTTTAGCACAGAAGTGGTTGGTGATAGTGTATTCAGTCGCCTGCGGTCAGAGATGAAAATCATGCTTGGCAAGGTGTTGATGTTGACGGTACTACCACCAGCGACATCGGACGGTATTTTCCTCCAGGAGCGGGGCCTGGGTCAGACCTCCCACCTCACTCAAAAGATACGCAACAGATTGCTATTGGCTGTCACGGTCCCGCACCTGAGGACATACGCGCTGTATTTCACAGACAGGATGGACTTCCAGTGGGAAGGGGTATAGTTAGGCGGTCACTGCAGCCTGAACCGACTGCCGTGGTGGGCGTGATCAAGTACGTGAACAATGCCCTTGTTGCCGTTCGGACGTCAACTTTTGTAAGGTTCCTCAGGCCTGTCATGATTTGCCACAAGCGCTGCCCATTGTTGCGGTAGACAACGAGATTTCGAACAGATACTAGTAATGGTGGTGGGGTGCCAGTGTGATGACAGGTTCCACTGGCGCAATGTGAGTGGGGATGCAGTGCAGACGAGGGATCATGAAACGAGTAGGGACCGTGAGAGAGGCCCGGGGACAGGAAGCAGCGAAAGCAAAGGCCGAGAAGACATAGACCTGGGTGATGCGGAAACGAGTGGAATCTAGCACTTGTACTGAACGTCTTGCTGTGCTAGATCCAGTAGTGCGGAAGTCTGAGCTGGCACCAGAGTCCCGAAAAACGCCTGAAAGGCTGACGATATGCCTCGTTCTATTATGCACACGGGCGCCGTCACTGTTAGAGCCCGGCTACTCCTACTTACTCCTGTATGCATGTACACGCGACTGGCCTGCACCTAGACGATGGTGTGTACGTATGTGAGATACTGTAATGGAAGGCTGGAACTCTATCATTAAGTTATTTAGTACGGTCACCGCCCAGACGACATCCTCATAAGTCGCGCTTCTGCGGCTCTCGCCCTCCTCTCCCTTTCCACCTTCGCTCTCATCTCCGGTGTAAGACCAGCAATACCGTCAGCGGAACCAGCGGAACCACCTAATCTCCTCGGCGCGTTGTTGGGTTCGGAGCGTATGGGAGGTTCCGTCACTGGTACGTCTGCATCTGCATCAACATCTCCTTCAAGTCGGTTGACTTTCTCGCGCTCTTTGATCTTATCCTTCAGTCCTTTCCGGCGCACCTTCTTCTTCTCCTCACGCTCTTCTTCCATCTCCTGGCTCAGTATGCTCGGCACGCGACCTGCACCAAGCCAGTCCCACCAGTCTGGGTGTGCGCCCGCACTTCGTCTAAAAACGTCGCGTACAGCACGGGAGGAAGCGACGTCGTATGCTGTGCGGTGGGCCAGTCTTGCAACTTTTATCGATTCTGGGCTAGCAACTGAAGCATCCTGTCCAGTTACTGGTGCCTCAGCGGGGACGGGAATCGTGGGGTCTGCGTGTGCCTCGTCTAGCAACCATCTTGTAACCTCTTCTTGTCCACATTGCGCGGCGTATTGAAGGAGCGTAGATACCTTCTCTTCGACCCATGAAGGAATTCTCGTGTCAATCCCGCCGAGACCTTCCCCTTCACGCTCCCAAAAGTCCTTAAGAGCGTCGAGACGACCATGGGTGACCATATCAAGGAGTCTGGCCCACTTTTCTCTAAGAAGTTCCTCTTCTTTGGATAACTTTGGTTCCTTTGCTTTTACCGCAACAGGTGCAGAGACAGGGACTGGAACTTTGGGCTTAGGCTTTGGGAGAGAAGCAAGGTAGGCTTCATCCTGCTCTCTAAGCGCCTCCTCGGTGAGATGAGAGATCTTTACTCTAGTCAATTCGGAAAGGCAACGTTCTAGCTCCGATTGTGTCTGCACGGGATATGAGAAGGTACTGTAAACGTCGCTGCTTTAGCTTACCGGCCTGCGAGTAGGAAAAGGGAACGTCCGCAATCTTTCGTCTCCTAACTTGCCAGTGAATAGTGGCTTCGACTTGCTGCTAAAAGACTCACCCTTAGCTATCACCGCACCATCATAATCAAGGAATATCCTTCGGTTCGAAGCACTTGCGCGAATCCATATCCGCTCACACTGGTCGATCTCGTCCACCCAATTGGAGAGCAGATTACGAATATCCTAAGAGAATGTGAGATCGATACGCCAGACGAAACGACGTACACACATCCCGGAGAGCCTGCTCGCCATAGCGTCGAAGCTGGCACCTGCGCTCTTGGCAGGTCCTTTAGCGTTGTCATTGACGGATTGGGAGCCCCCTGCTTCCGACGGGCTGCGAATCGTTTAACCTACGAGACGACGCGGCACAAATCACACATACTGGTATAGCGGTGGAATGTTTTGTGTAGCAGAACTTCAGTTTCGGGTTTCGGCCTTTTGAGCCTCTTTTGTTTTACGGGTTCGTCGTCGAGCTCCGGTTTACTGACTCGAACGACGGCACCCGCGAAGTGCCCACCAGCTGTCATGAACATGGCCCACTTACGTCCTTCTCGGCCGCCACCCGTTTGCATCGACTTCAGCTCATCTACGTACAATAATGGGTCTAACTTGTGGGGGAAAAGCGCCCTGTAAACCCCTATTTGTGTGGCGGGAGGTGAATGAAACCAAGTTAAAGGAGATTGAGGGACAGCTGGACTCGAATCAGACGGGGAAGAGGGGCGCGAAGAAACTTTGATTCTTTGGATGAGATCGCCAACAGCATCGGACTTATCTGAGCTCGCATCGTCCGTGTCGGACGCGGAGCCAGATATAGAGTCTTCAAGGCCTAGTGAATATGGTTAAACGCAGTGCCGTGCCAGACACAGAGCGGAAGGGCGTACTGTCCACAAGCTTTGCAAAATCCGCTTCTGATATGGGATTCCCTCCACTAAGGCGGATCTTCACATTGTAGCGATGCCAATCTGAGCGGAAGTGTGTGCGTTGCTCTTCGACATCTAGGAATGTGGCACCAAGACAAACGTTACACGCTCTCGCTCTGTTAATAGGTGCTGTCCGAGGCTGTGATGAAACGTTCTCTTCTTCTGGTATGCCTGTGGTATTCTGAGACAGATGACTCCGGAGAGTAATGTTTTGAAGAAACTCCGGAGGGAGGGAGAATGCGTGGATGGACGGTGACATGAAGTACGCACAAGAGTTGTACAGGACGCGAGTCATACAATCTGAGATTCTACGATCATCCGATTCTCCGTAGATTGAAAAAAAAAGCTCGAACGCGTCAAGAAGGACCCCCGCTTACAGTAACATCATAAACATAGCTAGTATGCGACCGGTCTTGGCCCTGGCTTACAGCCCGGGATATAAATTGCTTGCATGAGATTTACACGATGCTTATATAATTTTAACTGGGTAATGATCTTGCTACGAAAGGTAATACATTTGCCCTAGCAACTCGCACTCATCCACAGAACCATGGCTTCCCAAGAGTTTTCAGACCGTCCTTCAAAAAACTTGTCCTGTTCGACGTAGATGGTACACTCACACCAGCTCGTCAGGTATACCTCTTGCTACTTTATCATCACGAACATTAATTTGGCGCAAAGGCAGTGTCACCTGAAATGCACCAGTTGCTGAAAGAGCTCAGAAAGAAAGTAGTGATCGGTTTCGTTGGTGGCTCAGATCTTGTGAAGATTTCAGAGCAACTTACTTTCTCTGGAAGCAATGGTCAGTCCAACGCTAGCGAAGTTTAAGGTTAGACGTCTAAGTGCGGAACGTGGAACGCAGCCATCGATGATTTCGATTTTGCATTCGCGGAGAATGGGCTCACTGCATATAGGCTAAGCAAACCACTTGAATCACAATCATTCATCAAATTTGTCGGAGAAGAACGCTATAAAAAGCTTGTCAACTTCATCTTGCATTACGTGGCGGACCTGGATATCCCGATAAAGCGGCACGCTCATGCCTCGTTCTCCAAGTAGTTTCCAGCTGATTGAAATTCCATTAGTGGCACATTTGTCGAGTTCCGAAATGGTATGATTAACGTCAGTCCCATCGGACGTAACGCGACGTGCGCCTATGTGTCCCTTACTGCGCCACGCGACCGTCTGACCAGCAGCTTCACATAGTATCCAAGAACGGCTCGATTTCACGGACTATGATAAGGTTCATCCTTTCTGTTACCTCTCTCGACCTTAAGCTGATAACCTTTCAGGTCCACGGAGTGCGAGCGGCCTTTGTCAAGGTCCTACAGGAAAGGTTTGCGGACTATGGCCTGACCTTTGCCATTGGTGGTCAAATATCCTTTGATGTTTTCCCCCATGGTTGGGACAAGACGTATGCGCTTAGGCATGTCGAGAAAGAGGGCTTTGAGGAAATCCATTTCTTTGGAGACAAGACGTTCAAGGCACGGGGTTTCCTCTACGGATCAGCTCTTGTCTCATTGTACTGCTTATTAGGGTGGCAACGATTACGAGATCTTCATAGACTCGCGGACGGTTGGACACTCAGTGACAAGTCCTGAGGATACTGCTAAGATCTTGAGGGAACTCTTCTTTTGAGCATTGCCACGTGTTCACTTTATAGAATATCACTCGAGAACGTGCAACGTTCAGCCAGGAAACATGTATTTTAGCTTAACCGCCCGAAGTTTGTCGACCCAAACCCTGCTTTGAAAGGACAATGCACACTCGTTTTCCTTCTCTCTTTGTCACGTACAAGCAGCAGTGTCAGGGAAAGAAAATGTTGATCTGGTAAAAAGAGGGCCATGTCCTCCGCCCATTTTCAATCTACAACGCTTTGCAGAGTGAAATGTATTGCATTGGAGAGCGTTTTGATTTCCCTCATACTAGCTAAAGTACAGAGAATAGAGGAAACTTGAAGATCCAGAGACATATCCTTGGTAACTTACAATGTACAGACATTTTTGATACCATTTTCGCGACGGTCTCAATCATACATCGCCAAGTGGACTGAGCCTTTAAAGTGTAAATACTAGCTTTTGTGCTTGACTCTCGTACCCCGCCTTGTACCCTGCACTATATCTCTTATGTGCTATGTCCCTGATGCGCGGTGAGCATCAGCCCACTACGCTGTTCATCAAAGAATTTACATACAGGGTGTTTGGATCCCCACCTCATGTAGAGACTACAGATAGGACAGCGGCCAGTTTTGTACTACGTACTGCTCGGGGATATAATTACTTTTCAATCAACGCAAAATGACTATTACGTATGATATCTAGGCACTAAGAGCCCGTCCGGCGCACGGTTTGTCGGACGCGGTCTCACTCAAAATATTCGAATTATCTTTTATTTATCGAGTCCGACAATTTGACCGTCCGGCGCACTTTGCCACGATCTGATGCAATATTATCGTGTCAGATCGCCCAGCCAAAAATAAATAAGACTCTGGACTCTTTTTTTTTGGTGTCGCTATCGATTTTGCTGTTCACGTGTGACTGTGATCCCTCATTTACGAGGGCTATTACATGATCAAATCCGTTAACAAGTGTCTGGCTCAAGTCGTGCATAGTAAGTTACATAGAGTATACTGTACGCCCGCCCTCAAAGGCCTCAAATGTAGTGTGCACTTTCTGCCAGTGTGCCGGGTGGGAGCCTGTGGGACAACTCGAGTGACGATTCAGAGAACGACCCCCACACCTCTCCCACCACCCACACGTACCGCATCCCTACGTCTAGCTCGTCCACCTCCCGAGCCCCGCTGATCGTCTGAGGATGCTCGGTTGGTCGAGTATGTATTTGAGCCAGGCAGTTAACTGGTCAACTGTGCCTGCTTTTGATGGCCCTCCGCCGATGCTACAGAAGATGATTGGGGTTGGATACGCGATGCCCTCAGTATACTAGATGTCTACGCTTCCTTCAAGGGTGGGTTGGCTTGGGTTGTATTCTCCACCATTGATGGTATAAGACACATCGATCGTGTGATTCGCGTCAGAGCGCGGTGCTCTCCCATAAACATTACCAGGTCAAAGGAGTTCAGGTAATCCCTTTGATAACCCGCAACCCCGAGCACGTTCTTGTCCTTCGTAGCTGGTACATGGGCGGCCGTGCCATACAGCGAGTGCAGGAACGATGGCATGAGGTCGTATTCATCTGGATCATCGCAACTTGACATCGTCGTTGCGAGATCTCCTAATGCCGGCTTCATCAGCGCTGTTGCCACCTTGCCAGAGAAATTCTGTGGTGTCTGAAATTGCCTGAGTGCGGGGAAAACTGTTGTCATTGGAACCACGGTCAGTACATGAGTGCATGAGTGTCGGCGACATCACATTTAGTCGTCACATGCGTCACATGGCACGGGACCAAAAAAAATCTATTGTCTAAATGCGAGCGACAAGATCTTGCGTTCGGAAACCCGTGCGATAGAGATCACGCCGGACGGGCTCTAATCTAAAACTCGCACCTGCTCGCAGAGTCCGTTTCGGGGTTACATCGTCGATTCATAAATAGAGGCGGTTATCTGCCGCCTACCCTAATGGGTTACAGGAATAATAGTGATATTCACAGCGACGCAGGTCTCCCAGTCAAACCCTGCATCAGTCGAATTCGCCTCTACAGGATTGTAGACAACGAGAATTGCGGAGCTGTAGCTGTCGTCGCATAACGCAAACTTGTTGCCGTCACCGTTCATGGTAAGGTTGGTACTGGCCCCAGCGGACTTGACGGTCGCCCACCTTTCAAGTTAGACTTCCACATGGAGAGTGATCAAGTTTGGAACTTACCACATCGCAAAACGATCCAGCAGGAACACTGATATTCGAGGCATTCATGGGGACGGAGAATTGTAGCATTGCGTTCTGGGACGGGACCGTGTCCGAGGTGCCACCCACGCTCCCATTCGAAGCGAGTGCGTACATCCCGCCATTTGTCAGATTGAAGGAGTCGGCAAATACCCCAAATTCGGCATATTGCTTGGTCTGCATAGTTCATTAACTCTGGGGCAAAGTGACCGAACAAAGAAGTGTAATTACCATGAGCAGATTCAAAGACACATTAGGATCAGGGTTGCTCGCCCCCAAGACCAACTGCTGCACGTTGTTGCTAATGTTATCCGGAATGGAGACGGCGAACATAGTAAAGTTGGGGACAGAATTACAGCCAGAACTTGAATTAGAACTTGAATTAGAACTTGAATTAGAACTTGAACCAGGTACTTGGTTAAACTTGTGGTTAGACTCGGACATCTGTCGTGCCGCAGGCGGTTCCAAGGGCGAGGCCACAGAGAGGATAACAAGGAAAGAAACCACAAGAGTGACGAGATACGACATAACTCTTTCTGCTCGTCAACGGTGAGGCCTGTGAGGTGTGTTTGTGTCCAGCACCGACTCCTTTGTATATAGACCGATGAACGGAAACCTCGGGACTCGGATTTGCCATGGCACCATGGGCTTCTGCAACCAAACTACCCATATCAGTACGTTGGAAGATCGTCGGGACAAATGATAGCATGCCAGCAGACAGATTGCGTGGCAACCAGGATTGCGATACGCTGCATGACTTAAAGCAGATGCTGCCGGAGCCTTTTAATACCACTGGCAGGAAACCAATGTTTGGAACGGTAATGTTGCACACCTTATATTGGACGTTATGTCGGAGTCGGCCCCAATCGAGGAAGGTGTCTACCTGGCATTTGTGACAATAGCGGGATACTGTAGGGGCAAAGCAAACGCGCAGTGTCGAAAAATATGTATTTCGGACCTTATAAGATGACCACATCCTATAGGATGACGCGATGACATGACGGTCCCTGCTTGCTCTCCTCTTCCGCTCCTCACGCTGAGACATGGCGACCTCTGCTTTCTCTCTCTCGCTTGTTTGCATCTTTTGCCGGCTGCTCTGCTTATTTGTCGCCTGTCTCCCGGCCCCTGCTTGCTGTCTTTCGCCTTCTTGCCTTGGCTCTTCCAGTCAGGCTATGCCACGTTTTGGCGCTACCTATTTTCCACTGCCACCCTCGGTCATGTCTGTTGTTGGTCTCTTGTTATCTTGGCAAACTGTATGCTTGATTCTTTCCGCGCGTCCATTTCAAAATGGAAATCTCTAGTCTCTCCGCGCAATCGTTTCAAAACTAGGTGCCGCCGTCGGCGCCTGAAACCTTGAATGGCCAACGTGCATCCAACAGATCGCCCATAAAGGCAAGTCTTCGTCTGTCCATACAGGATTAGGGACGTGCGCATTCGATGGGAAGGAGACAACCTGTGCGATTCAGACTGGTCAACAATCAAGGACGGGCGTGTTAAACAGATTCCCAAACCTTTCTGACTACGTCGTAGATGCCTGTTTGCGTGTTGGAATCGTTGACGGTTTCTGTGCAATGAAGCACGAAATCGAAATCGAGGGCAGTGGAGGATCGGGGCTGTTCAACGTTCAAGGACGGCGCGGGCGAAGAGATAGGCCGGACTACGAGTGCGAACGATGGACATTGCGGGAAAAAGTGTGAAGATCTTACAGCGACAGCTGTGATCGACACTCTCGAGGGGAAAGTAAATCGACAACGTTCAGGTTACGGCCTGTTTGACACGCGAAACCGATGTCTGGAACAGCAATCACGGTGCTATTTGCAGTTTTGCAGCTGCAGAAATTGCCCAAGAACTCCCGTACACCACCACCGAACAACTGGCTTGACTGAGGTGTTGAACGTTGAACCCTTTTATTTCGAGTTTGAAGAGAGACACGGTTCTTCGCACAAGCAATAGAATTTCCACTGGGTAACGAGCTTGATAAGCAAGGTAACTGAAAGGACTACTGCATACAATATAACGCTGGAATAAGCCCTTGCGCCCATCTATGTCGGAGGTAAGTTATGCCCTATTACGCGTTCACGTACAAGACAATCAGCTTGAAGCGTTATCGCGCTGCTGTATGGCATCAGAAATCCAGGGACTAATACCGCCGCGGGCAAGCAAATCTTCCCTGGGAAGTATGGCTGCACCCTCGATGCGCCGCAAACATAACTAAGGGTTCGGTGGTATGGTCATGATTGATCCAGTTGCATCGCTTGGTATAATCCACTCACCGGAGCGCCGCACGTGCAGTCAAAGGGCTGATCCATTAGCCATTCGGTGCTCGGATAAAAGAACGTGACTGGTCGACAAGGCGTGTCAAAACGGCGATGAACTCATCATGGTTGCTTACGGGTTTCCCCGATCGCAATTTGCTTGAGAGCATATATGTGCCATTTCGATTGATCAGGAGAAGATAACTCGAACGCAGTGTTCGGATCGCACGAATGATTGACTACAGCGGCGTGATGCCAAAAGCATGACGAGCGCGATAAAGCAGCCGTCCTCTCGTCACATACCATAAAGCAGATCGGAATTCAAAGAAAGGTGGTCGTCCGGACCGGGACCACATTGCATGGTTGCATACGTCCGCGGACTTTTTGTCAGACCTGTTAAGTAAGTCATGACCTCCCCCGCCTCGAAGCCCTTTAAGAGCAAAGAGTCAGGAAACTAGACAACGTAATATTCCCAAGACCATACTTTGCACGCAATCAGCCCCGAACAATAATTACCCGGCTTGAAGTCAACCTGAAAGAGACTAGGATGGGATGGGATGTATGACTCTCGTTCTGACATTGTCACGTTCAGGGTATCTGTCCGGTATCTGTCTCCTCGGGATCAAGATGGGAAGCTGCCTCGGTCCTTATATCTCACGTGATTTTTTGCGGAGCCTAAACTACGATAAAGTAGCTATAAGGCAAATGCCGAAACCTTAGTTGAGTTCACCAACATCCTTGCGTATCATCCCCATCCACCGTCCACTCTTACGCAATGGCTCCTACAAAAAAATCCAAGGCCGCAAAGTCGACAGAGTCCATTGCGTCGCGCCTTGCACTCGTCGTAAAGTCGGGCAAGTACCACCTCGGCTATAAATCTTCCCTCAAGCAAATGCGTAGTGGCAAAGGTTCGTCCAATTCACTGTGCTACGCCTGGGACTGGAGCCAGAGGCTGAGAAGGTCCCTATGCTGACTTTCGTCTTCCTTTCATGTCCCTCTCTCATCGTCGCAGCCAAGTTGGTATTGATTGCGGGGAACTGCCCTCCACTGCGCAAATCTGAGATTGAGTACTACGCCATGCTGTCGAAGACGACCGTCCATCACTTCGCGGGAACCAATGTCGCTCTGGGCACTGCTGCGGGAAAGCTCTTCCATGTCGGGTATGTGCTTTCCATACCATTGGCCGTTCGACTGGATGTTGAAGGGACGATAAATCTGTAGCATTATGACTATTACCGACCCCGGGGACAGTGACCTGCTCAGCGTTGCCGAGAGTGCCGCAGCATAAAAGACGTCATTCAGTTTTCCTCGTTTGTATGATCTTCAGCATTTGCAACGATTAGGTATCATGACTCCCCACGAGCGTCACGTTCGAGCACACCATTGCCGTCATCATTATCATCGGGATACGCCGAAATGGATTAGTACGCCACCGTACATGCAGGTAAGAGTGCGACGATGCAAGAATCAGAAAAGAGATGCGGACATCTCCAGCACCGCTTTTGGACCTCTCTCCGCATAATCCGCTTTTGAGATGAAATTTTTGCCGTCGTGGAAGGTAACCTACGGACACACGTTCGAGTCGTGCGATAAGTGGCGTAAATTGAGACAGACGTGCCTTGGCCACGATGCTTGAACCCAGGAACGCTGCAAGCCCGTCTCCCTTCTCCCGATATTCTGCGAAGTACTCGGGGACCTTGACAATGCGAACCTGCTTCGGTTGTAACTCATTGTGCTGGTCGGGATTGCTTAGAATAAACGAGGAGAGATGGGTCTGCAGCGCCGGGGCGACGCCTCAAATTCCGCGGCTCAGCGACAAACGTAAAGGACAATAAAGAGGAGCAACTTACCCTTGACACGAGCTGTGACATCGCCGGTCACCATCAGTCCATACCAAATGTATTGTCGTTGCTCCACGTCCGTAAGCCTGACAGCGTGGCCAACTGCATCCTGCAATGTCATTGGCAGGCCCTCTCCTTCGGGGCTCGCGTGCTCATTAGGCGGCGGCTTTTCGCCAATTGTCTGTAGACCGGAGTCGAACAATGGCTCGCAGAAGCGATGACGTTCCTTGCCGAGGGTGACTTCCTTTCCGCGGAATTCGACCGTGACCAAGTCAAGTGCCTCGATTTCCTTCGCACGTGCTTGCTCCGCTGCGCTCGCCTTGGCCGTTGCGCGGCGTTTCATACCGCTCTCGATGACAGCCTTCTCCTTGCCCGCGACGAGAACAGCGGCGATGTCTGTTATGCCTTCGTCCTCCACCTCCCGCACCGCGATGCCGGCGACGGGGACACGCACGAGTCCGGCTTGCCATACCTGGCGTGCGAGCGCGCGCAGAGTTGCCGGTTGCTCTGCGGGCGGGATGGCCAGCTCGGCGAGTGCACCGGTGACGGAGGTGTTGTTCCGTAAGAGATGCGCGAGGAAACGCTCGCAGTCACGCACCCCGATGCGCACGGCCGTGTGGGCGCCGGAGATGGGGAGCCCGTCATAGATGGGAGTGATGTCTGTGACGGTGTCGCCGATGTCGACGACGATGCCGGAGAGCGCGCCCGCGGCGTAGAGCTGAGCCATGGGACGGTCGAGGATGCTGAAGGCGGCGACGTTGAAGCGCTCGAAGAATATCTGCCCTATGCGTTCGTAGGATTCGCGCGGGAGCCCCGTGAAGAGGGAGAGCAGGACGGGCGACTCGTTTTGGACGCGACGGAGCTGGAGCCCCGTGAAGAGGACGTATTTCCTGTGATGTGTTTACCTCCGTGAGAGGCGCGAATAATTGGAGAGGACTTACCATAGAGCCTCTGCCTGCATAAAATCTTTAATTTGGCCGTCTGCAAAAGGCCACGAGACGACGACCTCCTGCCCCGCCGCGAGTGCGTCGTCCAGTTGGGGGCCGACGAGGTAGTCAGTGATTTTGGGGTTTTGGGGTGCGGCGGACGCAGCGCGACTATTGGCCGCCGACAGGCCAGCTTCTGCTAACCCCCCGGCGGTCAGTCTTGAGCCATATATTCCTTCGGAAGGCGCGTGCTGTGGGCGCAAGCCCACACGAGCTTGGATTTCCTGCAATGCAAACTCTTGTCAGAACGATTAGGAGAAATAATGACCTGCTGGATGCTGACGACGGAGAAAGTGCGGAGAAGTTCGTGTAGGCCAAGACCGCCGCGAATGGCAGTCCTGCTTGTCTCGATGATAACAACGCTCGAGTCGCGAAAGCCGAGGTTGCTCATCGCTCAACGCGACTGTCGGCGACCACGATTGGTGACCGGCGACGTATCGGGGTTAGGGTTTAGTTTGGGGTGGCGTACACAAGTATCAACAAGAGGCTGCTCTACTATCGCCGCACACCACGTTCGTTTGAACAGAGCGGGCACGTTGCCAAGCATTCTTCTTCATCTTCTTAGTTCTGGAACACATGCTCATATTAACTTGGCCTCTTGGCGTAAACTTAGAGTGGCTATTCCGTGGCTAAGGCTGGACTTTGCATGCTCGTTCGAAGTCACAACACACTTAACATCACACGGAGGTTGGACAAAATAATATCACCGAAGAAGAAGCAATACACGTGAATCAACAATCCGTAAATGATGATGCTTCAATATCGAAATGGGGTACAACGTAAGTTGATATACGGCTCTGGGCGAGAATGGGGAAAGATTGAGCAGTTGATAGAAGGAGCGCCGATGATGCAAGATTCGCGCGTCGGATATTTTCTAAGTCCGATATGACTCAATAACCTTGTTGCGTATCTTCTTATCGTAGTCTTTCTTTGAAGCCTTTCATGGTCGTTGAGGCCTTTCGTAGCCTTTGAAGTTTTTTTTTTGAGGCTCGAGGGGATAGAGTAGAACATTGGGATCCGTAAACAAGGAGAGGAGGGGCTACAATTCAGTCAGATAAATGGCTTCTCAATCTAGAGCAGGTACAAGTTCGATGATGAGAACAAACGTGGATACATGAGGCACAGAACGCTAGCTCGGACAACCTATAGCAATAACTTCGCTGATACGATAATATGGCTTGCGCGGATGTAGGCATACGTTCTCGTACACAGAGGGCGCATGTACAGTATAACCCTTACAAAATGATGTCGCAAAGTCAAAAAAACGATTGTGCCTGTGACGTAGCGGCGTTAGAGGTCAAAAATGACGAAACCTTGATAAGGGTGAGGATCAATGCAGGCAGAGGATTGCAAAGTAGAGACGTCTTCGGTAAAAAAAAAATACAGCGCAGCATGGCAAAGGCGGCAGCCAAGAAATTCTTTCCGTTGCCGTGAAACGAGAGCATATACGTAGCGACCCTTTAATGGAGTCGCCGGTTAGTCAAAATTCTTAGCAAGAATGCGATCATAACAAAAGGGTGCACAACAAAGATGAAAATGAGGAAGAGCCCAGCAAAGAATGGGGAGTCCAGAACGAGAGCTGTTCACACACGTTGAAGATACGTACGAGTGGTATTAAGACAGGGAGGCAACAACACACGAAGACACGAGGACGCACCAAAACGTGGAATTTGGGATTTGTTCGTGCCATGCCGTTGGCAGAATGAGGGTCCCGGCCCGGGTAAATTAAGGCAAACGAAGTAGACCGAGCCAAGGACCGGGCTCACCGGTTAGCACGGGACAGTGTACCGCTCCTTTTATACTTGGCTTGTGCACCAAATACACACACCCGTGTCCCTTCCCCTCATGTCCATTTCCCTCAGTTAACAGTATCCTCAGATGCCTCCCATCCTTACTCCCATCCCTACACCATCTCCCCGTCCTATTCTCAAACGCTCCTCTCCATCTCACTCAGACCACCCAACAAACGATAAACTCCCCCCTCTCCCTCTCCCCATACCTAGGCAATGCCACAACACCGTCCACTTTCCACCCTCCCCTATTCTCGCCCGTACCTTCTCAGCATACTCCTCTTCCGCTTATGACAGATCTCCTATTGTCGTTCTCCCCAATATCTGTGCTCTCCCAGCTCGAGGCTGCCCCGGTCGGACCTATCTCCCCGGGTGCACTGGGCCACCTTCGCCCGGTACCTCCCCTGATTCAAACGCCCATAAATCCGCTCTGAAGGCTAAGGGTAAACACATGCACCCACGTCGCGCCCTTACTTTTGCGCTTGTACCCGAAACCACCCCTGACTGTGCCACTGGCCCTTTGGCTGTGCCCCCGCCACTCGTACATGATATATCGTCAGAATCAGACGAGTCAGACGGACTCACTTGCTCTCCTTCATTTTACGATGCGAGTGCAACTACCGCAAGTCCACTATCCTCATTGTCGATTTCCTCTTTCCCAAACCTCAAACTTGGCGAAAGTATGCTTCACTCCCCAGAATCTCCGGACGAGGAAGAGTATCAATATTACACGTACGAGGAGGAGAAACGCCGACGACGCAAGCGTGATCGGGGCAAGGGTGGCCGCGAACAAAGCTCTCGGCGACTCACCCGTGGGCACGACCAGGGTGCCCGCGACCTCGAGCGGAAACTTACCGACGGTATATTTGGAGAGGACTTAGAAGAGGATGACGATGCTGAAGATGATATAGCTCAGGGTCGGTACAAGTCGTTTTATTCGGGGATCGCCCTTCGTGGTTGTGGGTTGGACACGATCGATGATACCTGCCTTGGGGGCTTTTAAGCACCATCCCATACTTTAGAATGCCTGGCCTCATTCTTGTATAGTATTCCTTTTTATTGACATCATCACTGGGTATTTCCTGTTCCAAGTGCGCCTTTCTGTTCACACTGCATACGTAGATTGGCGTTTACATGCAATCTCCCGCTCAATACCACTACACCTTATCTTATGAAAAGGACATTTGAAAACCCTCTTTCAATAGCTTGAATACACTCTTTTAGTAGCTCAGTAGCACCTCCAATTGCGCCAACTTTTTGCTACCATCGAGGATGATAGACGTAATGAATCGCTATAACCCCTAATTCCGGGCTTCTATGCCATTGTCTGAGCTTAGATACCGGAAGTAGCATTGCTAACTCAGTCCCTCTGCCCATTCGAAGATCTCGGACTCAGCCGTCCTGCATCTCCGAGTCTTCCGAGTCTTTCACTCCCGTCAACGACCAGTTCGGCGGAAGTGCACAACACGAGCATTCTTGCTGGAGGAACACCATAAAGGAGCAGGTAGAAGCATGCTGAGACCTGCGGGTGTTAGTGTGCCGTGGTGGGCGCTCGTAAGCGCCGTCACGCATCATGATTGGAGAAGATATGAAATTGAGGCGCCGTCGCGGGCTTGTCGCGTGTGAGGCTAGTTATGCCAAGTGGGACGATTGCTGCTCGGCGCTTGGCATAGCAATGCAAGGACCGTGCTCGCTTACCTTGGGCGCACCACACCGACACTCCATAAGTACGTGATCGAGTGGCTTCCCTCATGGTATCTCATTGTTGGGCCTTGCGCGCGGATTAAAACACTCCGTCTGGTCCAACCCCTTCGACGCAGAAGCCGACTGACAGATGGTGGTTGGGAGGGGCACCGCAGTCTAGAGCGCGCCACTTCGGGAAACGTTCTGGAAACATCGCCCACTAACACTGGAATAGGCTACCGCGCTACGCTCGAGGGCTATCTACCCCTCTAGCCCCTCTCCCCCCAATTTCGGCTTCAAGGTAGGCCAACACGCGGTCTTGGTAGAAACTGCTTCTCGTTGAAACGAACCACGGATAGAACGTTTCCCGTTTAGCGTGGCTCCTAAATCGAGGCCGCGGTCGATTAGCCGGGTTTCATCACGACAAAGACGCGCTCGGAAGGTACTCAGTACGCATACATCTCGGGTGCAGCGTCGGTCTGACCTCAAGAATAACTCACACCCAGATATATTCGCATTTATGGCCGCTGATCTCGTTCAACATGCTGAGCGATCTCAGACCAAAATGACCATAGTGCACAATGTAGTAAGTTGAGCTGAAGAATTGGTGTCTAGTCATTACCGGCGGAAACACGGACAATGCGAAGTATCCTAATCTGGGCGCGGGTGACAGGGAAGTATCAGAAGGAAATATCTACTGAGATACTGAGCTTGAAGTCCTTAACTAGGCTATAGGTGGGGGTCTCGAATTTGGATTCGAACTGGTATCCTGGCCAGTTAACATCGTTTGTGGGTACTCACTCCGAGCTGAGTCAGCATTCGTGCGTCATAAAGGTCGTCAGCGTATCCAAGGACACGAAATCGCCGTTTTTTCGTGGGTGAAGGCTGTATCAAGTAACCAAGACAAGAAGCCGTGCGTTCCTACGTTGGCGATTAGAGAGAACGCTGGAATTCCCAGACAACGAAGATCACGGTCGAGCTGCGCTCTGATGGAAGGACCTAGAGATGTACTCACCCATTCAGAGTTCGAACACCGCCTAAGGAGTGCGACGTGAAATCAAGAACGGGTGCTTCAAATAGGTCACTCGCCGAACCAGTGGCCATGGTAGCGTGAGGTGACGTTCTCTGACTACAGCAAGTAATTGACAAGATGGATCTGCGACAACGGGTATCATAGGTGGGCCTGTCGTGAGGTATTTGTGCGATTCCTGGGTAACCAGAGAATTTACTAGAACACCTGCGTACTCGGTCGCTTCAAGTTATACCCTTTCAGAGGTCTTGCCCCCACCTACGGCAACATGATGGGAATCACTTCCTCAGCGGTGGGCGTAGACATGGGCGTTTAAGACCGGCACATGAGAGCTTTCGAGAAGCTCAAATTCCCAGAAAGCTTAGACCGTACGACCGTTCCTTTGAAGCGTGGAAAAAATTTGCAAGGTTCCTGCGCAAGGGTGGACTGAACAACGAGGCCGCAAGCCAGGACCTATTTAAGATTCTAATGACGTCCTCCGCAGCTCTACTGCCCTTTTCGGGCGCAAGAGAACTAAGTGCAGTGAGTGTGCAGTGAAGGTATGTACGTGAGTATATTAGACAGACGAGGATGAATGAACTTGAATCACATGTCATACGCCTACCATTCGTACTTCCCGCGGGGCTTCCCACACGACCCCCGCCAGATCCCAGTGGAGGCCATGATCAATCAATTATGACCCATTTCGAGAGGTCCGGTGCATTTCCGACGTCGTATCAGGCGCTAATGTGAATGGTGATGGCGTCCTAATACTGTTGTGAGTTCGTGATCATCAAGCCACCATTCGCCGCCTATCATGGCTTCCTTGTGACATGCACGTTTGCGTTTCTTGTAACTTACA